>JACXGI010001407.1:38994-51223 GCA_016801175.1 Esox masquinongy | reverse complement strand
TTGGTAGCGGTCGATAAAAATTAGATCCCTGGTTGCAATGACGCCACTGGCACTGTCTTCAACACTGGCTTACTTCTTCAGGGTATATTATTGTTATTGGAGCATTCAGTGATTTGACTGTGTTTCTTCCAGTGTGAAGTCCAGGCTGAACCAGTCCCAGAGAGAGGAGTTGGGCCTGATAGAGCAGGCCTATGACAACCCTCATGAGGCTTTGTCCAGAATCAAACGTCACCTGCTCACTCAGAGGGCATTCAAAGAGGTTAGTCCCAGGACACCCTGGGCCTTTTGTCTCTTGATCATTTGACGCCTAAATTACTCTGAAAATATTAGTTGTCCTATATATTTCACCCCTCGATGATGATTTAAACTTTTTAGTATGACAAACATGAATGTCACAGGACCCTGAATCTGTTCTTTGAACTTACCACTTACCCATTATCTTCTGAAGTTTTCAGTCGGTCTCTCCTGTTTATCAACTGTCTCTCTAGGTGGGCATTGAGTTCATGGACCTGTACAGCCATCTGGTGCCGGTGTATGACGTGGAGCCGCTGGAGAAGATCACAGATGCCTACCTGGACCAGTACCTGTGGTATGAGGCTGACAAACGCCGTCTGTTCCCGCCATGGATCAAACCGGCCGACACAGAACCACCTCCACTCCTCGTCTACAAGTGGTGCCAAGGTGAGGGCTGACTGGGGTTCTTCAGTCCCAAAAGGCTCTGTCTTAGTTATTGTAATTATATATATTTATGTGCTCTATGTTTGTATTCACAAATGCTATGCTTCAATACTGTCAGTGGCTATTCTATGATCTCAACTAAATCAGATATCAAAACTCCAAGCATGACGGCATAATGTGCCATTAATGATATTCATTGGTCTGGGTTTATCCTGTGTTGTTGTTCTTAGGCATCAACAACCTGCAGGATGTGTGGGAGACAATGGAGGGAGAGTGCAACGTAATGCTGGAGTCTCGCTATGAGAAGATGTATGAGAAGATCGATCTGACGCTGCTTAACAGGCTGCTGCGTCTCATTGTGGATCACAACATTGCTGACTACATGACCGCCAAGAACAATGTGGTCATCAACTACAAGGTGAGACCACCTGGCACTCCACAAGAGTTTTTTAGTGCTGGGTTTAGATCTATTGGATTTCATTTCAGTCAATTCAGGAAGTTTACAGGCCATTGTACTATTGAATAGTAACTGTCTTGTTCTTCACTCGTGCTGCCTCTCCTTTCATTATAAATAGACTTAACATGATACTTCTGTCTTTCCAGGACATGAACCACACCAACTCGTACGGTATCATCCGTGGTCTGCAGTTTGCCTCGTTCATCGTGCAGTACTACGGCCTGGTCATGGACCTGTTGGTGCTGGGTCTCCACCGGGCCAGTGAGATGGCCGGACCCCCTCAGATGCCCAACGACTTCCTGTCCTTCCAGGACACAGCCACGGAGAGCGCCCACCCCATCCGTCTCTACTGCAGATACATCGACCGGATACACATCTTCTTCAGGTACAGTTGGTGCGGCAGTACTCTGCCCTGCCAAGGCCTCCTGCAGTCTGGGCTCAGGCCTCGACTGCCATTAGTTAGTGTGTAGCAGAAGATACACACCCCATGTACTGGTCCATGTACATCAGTTGGATTGCACCTGTAGAAGCTCGGTGATTCAACGTCCACGTTTTTTTCCCCCTCCCAGGTTCTCGGCTGATGAGGCCAGGGACCTGATCCAGAGGTACCTGACAGAACACCCTGACCCCAACAATGAGAACATTGTGGGTTACAACAACAAGAAGTGCTGGCCCAGAGATGCCAGGATGAGACTGATGAAGCACGACGTTAACCTGTGAGTCCCGTTCCACACAGTTGTTGTTTTTTTTTCTTGGAAGATTTGGTGTTAAACAATAGTAGAATAGTCGAAAGAAGGATGCTATACTTGTGAGATTTATCCAGTTGCAGTAGCCTCTCAAAAATGTGTGCCGCTGGAAAATTCCTGGTGTTGTGAGTAGAAACTTGAATCCAAAGCATGGATTTCTGTCAGAACTTATAGAGTGCCTTAAGGGCAAGGAAACATGTATTTTTCTTTGACTCTTGTTTCATGGACAGTTTGGGCTCGTGTCAACACTCCAGTGCCCTGTAGCTCTGCCAACAACAAAATCACCGACTGAATCTTTATTCAATGTAAAGAGAAGGTTTTATGTTGATTCGGTCAAATTCGGGGGGGAAAAGCGTTGATCTATTCTGAATTGGGAAAATGTAGTGAATCTTGTGCATCTCTTCCTAGTGGGAACATTTCCCAAATGAGAAGTGCCCATATTCTAATTTCCTGCTTGGTGAATGTTGGGATTTTCTTTATTACAGCTTCGTTTTCAGCTGATGTCATTGTCAGTTTAGCTCTGCTGTATCACCTAGATCCTGAACTATTATTGGTCCAGTGTGATAAAAGGGACCATGACTTAAAAATCTAGTGAAATAATAGTTGTCCCTTCCTCTCTCATTGCCAAGGGGTCGTGCTGTGTTCTGGGACATTAAAAACCGTCTGCCTCGCTCTGTGACCACAGTCCAGTGGGAGAACAGCTTTGTGTCGGTCTACAGTAAAGACAACCCTAATCTGCTCTTCAACATGTGTGGCTTTGAATGTCGCATCCTGCCCAAGTGTCGCACCAGCTACGAGGAGTTCACTCACAAAGATGGAGTGTGGAACCTGCAGAACGAGGTAAGGACCGAAGGATGAAGTGGGCTGTAGGGGAGGGGACTGGGAAATGGGAATGTTACAAAGTTCATCCTGCTTCTATGCACACCAACTGCCCCTGTCCTGCCGCTCTGTGGTGATCCAGGGGGATGGTGATGTGCTACACCGACATGGCAGCCGCCACCAGATACAGTCAGACCTTTATGGCCGTGGCTGACTGGAACTGATACGCTGCTACACTGTTCCTGTTGTACTGTGTCGCCGGGTGCTTCGACACGGCTGTCCTCATGGCTGTGTGATAAAGAAGCCTGTTTGTTGTGTCTGTGAAGGTGACCAAGGAGCGCACCGCCCAGTGTTTCCTGCGCGTGGATGACGAGTCCATGCAGCGCTTCCACAACCGAGTCCGACAGATCCTCATGGCCTCTGGATCCACCACTTTCACCAAGGTCAACGACACATCCAAACCCTGCTCGAGATGTGCATTGTCAAAAACAAATGTCTGGAGCGGTGCTAATGTCCGTGTCTCCCCTCAGATCGTGAACAAGTGGAACACTGCCCTGATCGGTCTGATGACCTACTTCAGAGAGGCGGTGGTGAACACCCAGGAACTCTTGGACCTGCTGGTTAAGTGCGAGAACAAGATCCAGACCCGCATCAAGATCGGCCTGAACTCCAAGATGCCCAGTCGTTTCCCCCCCGTGGTCTTCTACACCCCCAAGGAGCTGGGTGGGCTGGGCATGCTGTCCATGGGTCATGTCCTCATCCCTCAGTCAGATCTTAGGTAAGACAGCCCCAGGGTCACATTTTGGGAAAATCTCTCTTTCCCACTTTACCGCACGTCGTATCTTATTGAAATGCAGACGTAGATATGGCTGTCTTGATATCAGTTAAGCTTACCTAAGTGTACAGGTTTATTTTTTTTTCTCCCCCTGGAAAAAATCCAAAAGGTATTGGTCGGGTATAGTGAGGATATTTGTTCCTCCTGTATTAATGATGTCTTCCTCTCTCTCAGGTGGTCGAAGCAGACTGATGTTGGGATCACCCATTTCCGCTCAGGCATGAGCCACGAGGAGGACCAGCTGATTCCTAACCTGTATCGCTACATCCAGCCCTGGGAGAGTGAGTTCATAGACTCTCAGAGAGTCTGGGCGGAGTACGCCCTGAAGAGGCAGGAGGCGATCGCACAGAACAGGTACTGAACTCTTGGTTTACAGGCAAGACCGTTGTCCTGTCTGGATTTAAACTCCACTCTGCATGGTGGCCTGCACGGTAGCTGTAGCTCTGTTTTTGTTTTTTAGACAGCACTTGTGTTGGTAAGGCTGACCTAACTTCAGACCACTGATCAGTTGTTGGTAGAAAAATGGTTACATGCACATAGTAGCGGTATTAAAATAGAAACAACTTGACTTTATATTGACTGAGGGTACAAATAAATGTGTTTTGATATTGCACTTCTGGCTCAGGCCTTTTTTTAGAGTTGCACTTATTAAATTATGTATGTCCATGTGCTGCTACTACTTGCCCGTTAATTTAGAAGTGGCAAGAAACATTTAATATAATTTGTCACCAACTGAAAATATGGGTTTTATGAGCTAGCAGTCAAATAACATGTCCCAAACAATACAGCTGCTAAATGGCTTAGTGTACCACAACATGCCAGATATCAAGCAAATACAATGATTTCTAATATTTGGTGTTATTTTAATGTCAAATGAAATGGAAATTGTTATGCGTTGTTCATTTATTTGGAAATAGGACTCTTATTTTAGGTGGAGTGAAACCCAGCCTTCACTACATGTTTAACTAGTTGGCCTTATGGTGTGGCCCCTTATGGTGTGGCCCCTTATGGTTCCAGGAGATCTAGTACTACGTTCATTGATAGCTGTCTTGTGTTGTCCCTGTTAGACGTCTGACCCTGGAGGACTTGGAGGACTCCTGGGACCGAGGTATCCCCCGTATCAACACCCTGTTCCAGAAGGACCGACACACCTTGGCCTATGACAAGGGCTGGAGGGTCCGGACTGACTTCAAACAGTACCAGGTAACACCGGGGTTCAGCACCTCTCGAGAGTGATTGGTCCTTTGTGGAATTATCTTTTACACATTCATCTCTTACACATCATGAAGGGTATTATTGTTCTGGCTTGCAAAGAAGGCTGTTGACTCTTTTCTGATTGTCCTGTAGGTTCTGAAGCAGAATCCATTCTGGTGGACCCACCAGCGCCACGACGGGAAGTTGTGGAACCTGAACAACTACAGGACAGACATGATTCAGGCCCTGGGAGGGGTGGAGGGCATCCTGGAACACACACTCTTCAAAGGAACATACTTTCCCACTTGGGAGGGTCTCTTCTGGTCTGTAATTTAGACTTAATTACTACACATTGTTATTGTTAAAGGAATTAACGGTCAGTTCCTTTTCGAGTGCGCATAAAATAAATGCAAAGATCTTTGTAGTATTCGTGCTCAAAGAAACATTTTTGTGGAACATCGGTGATTTAGTTGAGATGTGGCGTTAGACGTCACTAACCGCTGGGCTGGCTTATTACCACAACCTCACCACAGGGAGAAGGCCAGTGGATTTGAGGAGTCCATGAAGTGGAAGAAGCTGACCAACGCCCAGAGATCAGGTCTTAACCAGATTCCCAACCGTCGCTTCACCCTCTGGTGGTCCCCGACCATCAACCGGGCCAATGTGAGAGCACACACACAGACGCACACATCCACTACCTGTGACGTATTTCCCACTTTGGTTGTGTAGTTCTGGCTCTTGACGCTCATAATCACGCTGTCTGTTTTCTACAGGTGTATGTTGGTTTCCAGGTGCAGCTGGATCTGACAGGGATATTCATGCACGGAAAGATCCCCACGCTGAAGATCTCCCTGATTCAGATCTTCAGAGCTCACTTGTGGCAGAAGATCCACGAGAGTGTCGTTATGGATCTCTGTCAGGTAAATTACTAAGTGCTTGTATCTCCATGTTATGTAGCCCGGATCCCTGAGTCATGATTTGGTGTGTATCTGTTTTCATTTCCTCTCCCTGGTAGAATTTTGCAAAAACCAAGTAGAGTTCACTGCATTTTATTCAGGACATTCTAAACCTATAACAAGTTTTCTTCATCTGTGTGTATGTAGGTGTTTGATCAGGAGCTGGATGCCCTGGAGATAGAGACTGTACAGAAGGAGACCATTCACCCCAGGAAGTCCTACAAGATGAACTCCTCTTGTGCGGACATACTACTCTTCGCCTCCTACAAGTGGAACGTTTCACGCCCCTCCCTGCTCGCGGACTCCAAGTACGGCACTCTAGACTCTTTCAGTTTGTTCCAAGCTTGCATGGAGTCTTTTGTTAGTTTGGTTTTAAATTATGTTCTGGATACACATCTTAATTTGCCATCTTGATATAAAAGTGGATTCAGTTTTGGCCAGAAACCAAGTTATCCTTTACATTCTAAAGACCTCTGTCAGTCTTGACCTTTGACCCCTCCCTCCTTCCATCAGGGATGTGATGGACAGCACCACCACCCAGAAGTACTGGATTGACATCCAGCTCCGCTGGGGGGACTATGATTCTCATGACATAGAACGCTATGCGAGAGCCAAGTTCCTGGATTACACAACGGACAACATGAGCATCTACCCCTCTCCCACTGGGGTGCTCATCGCCATCGACCTGGCCTACAATCTCCACAGGTTAGCATACACTAGCGTGTCCGCTTATATCCACATGAGAACTGGTTAGCGTTGCGTTAGTGTTGTATGTTCAACAACTGCTGTACGTTCTTTTACACACGCACGCACATTCGCCACACGTAAACGCTTGCCTTGCTGTACTCACTGAGGCTAGGTGTGTGTTTCCTAAAACCTTTACAGAAGACTTGTTGATTAACATCTGTCAAATGACAGGAACTCACCACCCTCTTTTTCTCCCCCCCCCCCCGCTCATCCCTCCAGTGGGTACGGCAACTGGTTCCCGGGAGGCAAGCCCCTGATCCAGCAGGCCATGGCTAAGATCATGAAGGCTAACCCTGCTCTGTATGTCCTGAGGGAGCGTATCCGGAAGGGTCTTCAGCTCTACTCGTCAGAGCCCACTGAGCCCTACCTGTCTTCCCAGAACTATGGAGAGCTCTTCTCCAATCAGATCATCTGGTTTGTTGATGACACCAACGTGTACCGTGTCACCATTCACAAGGTGAGTGTGGAGGCTGGGATGGAATCGGAACATAGGACGTTTAGAGAAACTAACCTCTAAGGATTTCTATGAAATGGGTCGGATTCTGTCAGGCACAGTAGTATACCTCTACAACTTCCTTTAGTAAAGTACAAAAATGGGTTTATGGAACTTGTAGGTAACCCTGTGTCAGGCAATGTTTCTTGTCCTCAATCACATGTCTTATTTTATGTAAATACTCTCTCCATAGACGTTTGAGGGTAACTTGACCACCAAGCCCATCAATGGAGCCATCTTCATCTTCAACCCCAGGACAGGCCAGCTCTTCCTCAAGATCATCCACACCTCTGTGTGGGCCGGACAGAAACGTCTGGGCCAGGTACACTTTCACTGAGAAAATTACCTCACACACTTAAACAATGCACAGTGCAGTAAGACTCTCTTGAAAGGAGAAAAAACTACTTTAATGATTAGTTTAATGTCCTCCCCTGTCTTTATTCCTCTCTCATTAGCTGGCTAAGTGGAAGACTGCTGAGGAGGTGGCAGCTCTGATTCGTTCTCTTCCTGTGGAGGAGCAGCCCAAACAGATTATTGTCACCAGGAAGGGCATGCTGGACCCCCTGGAGGTAACACCCCATTCCTCAATTGGGTCTGATTGGTCACATTTCACCTCATTGATAAACATCAGTCAACGTTCACATCATTACAGATTAAGGAGATTATCTCAGTTAAACTTGATGGGGATGGTAAAAACAACATTTTGCGATGTTTACTTATGAATGTGATCCTATTGGGATGAGTCACTGTCTTTACCAACAAAATGTCTCCGTCTCTCGCCTTACAGGTCCACTTGCTGGACTTCCCCAACATCGTGATCAAGGGCTCTGAGCTACAGCTGCCCTTCCAGGCCTGTCTGAAGGTGGAGAAGTTTGGAGACTTGATTCTAAAGGCGACCGAGCCTCAGATGGTCCTCTTCAACTTGTACGACGACTGGCTGAAGACCATTTCCTCCTACACCGTGAGTTCACTTCCTGCTCTTTTTACTTAAGGCCAAGCTAGATGGTAGTATTGAAATGGCTGGCCCTTTTCTCCCGCACCATGAGGAGCAGTTCACCTTTGATCTCTAGGGGATAGGGGTTGATGTTAAAAAAAAAAACAGTGACCTTAAAGTTGAACGTCTCTTAGTTTAGATTTAATGCCATACTTTAGTACGGCGTTATTGTCTAGACCTTCATCTCGCTCTAAGAACTGTTAGAGTCCAAAACAACTGGTAACCACTTTCTTAGGTGGAGCCTTTACCTCCTGTTTAACCAGTTTGTTTGCCTCCATTTCCGGTCTGTAGGCGTTCTCCCGTCTCATCCTGATCCTGAGGGCCCTCCATGTGAACAATGACCGTGCCAAGGTGATCCTGAAGCCTGATAAAACCACCATCACAGAGCCTCATCACATCTGGCCCACGCTGACCGATGAGGAGTGGATCAAGGTGGAGGTGCAACTCAAAGACCTCATCCTGGCTGACTATGGAAAGAAGAATAAGTGAGTGGCTGTGGTGGCTGACTTCTGTTTTCCATAACGAGTTCAACAGAAATGTAACACTATTTCTGGAAGTAAAATATCTAGCAATCTCAATAAGCTTACGCAAAATGAGACTGTTTGTGGAATCCAGTAGCATATTAGGTTGACACTGCAGGAATGAAAGCATGCATTTTGTTCCCAAATGTTCCTCTGCGATATCCAACCTCTGATCTTTACCCTTTGTCTTGTCCAGCGTGAACGTAGCATCTCTGACCCAGTCTGAGATCCGTGACATCATCCTGGGCATGGAGATCTCTGCTCCGTCCCAGCAGAGGCAGCAGATCGCCGAGATCGAGAAGCAGACCAAGGAGCAGTCCCAGCTCACCGCTACGCAGACACGCACCGTCAACAAGCACGGAGACGAGATCATCACCTCAACAACCTCCAACTATGAAACACAGACCTTCTCCTCCAAGACAGAATGGAGAGTCAGGTATGTTGGGGCAAGTTTTTTTTTTTTAGTTTTTTTTTTTTTTTTAGGTTTTTCTGTATTTTTATGAGAATATTAACTAATCATGCAATATGATTCTGAAATATAATTTTGCAAATATGTTTGTGTATGCAACCACAACTTTTGGTGCTAACGTAGGAATCAAATACAGTTTGAGCTTTCAGCGTTAACTATTTCCTCTAGTAGAAGTTTTAGTCAAAGCCTCTGCTTCACAGGTGAATAATGGCTTTTTGTTAACCTGACCCTTGAAAGCGTTCCTGTTGTTTATATTTTCTTGTCAAAGTCTTGACATGGTTCTTCCTTTTCAGGGCCATCTCTGCTGCCAACTTGCACTTGAGGACGAACCACATCTATGTGTCATCTGATGACATCAAGGAGACAGGCTACACCTACATCCTTCCCAAGAATGTCCTCAAAAAGTTTATCTGCATTTCAGATCTGCGAGCCCAGGTCAGAGCCAACTGTGTATCCTGTTTGGATCACAGTAAACCTCTCCTAGTTGACTGTTCTCTGACCCGTTGTGGTAAAATTCCAACCAGTCAAATCACTCTACCTTCATCTCTTTCAGCATCACTTCATCATAGCTGTTATTGGCTTCACTGTACTTATATTTATATTGGTATTATTTACTATAAACGGGTTACGTAGAGTAAGGCGATCATGTCTTTTGTGACCTTTTGTTATACGGGTAGGTGTGAATGTAGCTGACATCCTCTGTCTACAGATTGCAGGTTACCTGTATGGCACCAGTCCCCCTGACAACCCCCAGGTGAAGGAGATCAGGTGTATCGTCATGGTACCCCAGTGGGGAACACATCAGACTGTCCACCTGCCCAATCAGCTGCCTGGACACGAGTACCTGAAGGTACAGATTTAGGAGAGGACACACAATAGAATATGAATAAAAAACACATTTATGCATATTGGTTTTTGTCAATCTTCATTCTGCCAAATCTGCTGTAGCCTTTGAAATTAGAAGCTTTCAGTTCCTAATCAGGATGGGACAAACGAAGCCTTTGGTTCCCCATCTCACCTCCTCTCTTTACCCCCGTGCAGGAGATGGAGCCCCTGGGTTGGATACACACCCAGCCCAACGAATCTCCACAGCTGTCTCCCCAAGACGTCACCACCCATGCCAAAATCATGGCTGACAACCCAGCCTGGGACGGAGAGAAAACCATTATCATCACCTGCAGGTAGGTTGCTCTCCGGGATCGCAATGAATGGTGACATTTAGAGTCCAATTCCACCAAATATTTTGTGATCTGGCCTTCAATTTTTGGGGGTATGTGCACCAGAAGGCAGTTATTGAAGAAATGTAATGCCAACAATATCTGCAGGTTTCCATGTTGCTTCTAATATTAATCCCTGTGTTTTATATTTGTCGGTCTTGCTGTCTGCAATACTCAAGTTTGTCCTAGGAACCTGGCCTGTGCATAATTCAAATGATCATAGCAAAATAACTAGCTCAATGCCCTTTAGCTAATGCACAAGCTACAGCAAAGCCCATGTTAGTTCTAATGCAGGTGGCTACCAGTGTTGGTATTCAGGTCTTAGTCCCTTATTACAATGTAGTTCTCAGACTGAACCACCTGGCTGCTTTAATAGACCTTGGTCAAGCCCACCTACACGTGTCTATACATGTTAACAATTTAAGTTAGTTTATATATGTCACCGCTAACCACCGTTCAACATTTTCGTCCATTTCCAGTTTCACTCCTGGCTCCTGCACTCTGACAGCCTACAAGCTGACCCCCAGTGGCTACGAGTGGGGCAGGCAGAACACAGACAAGGGCAACAACCCTAAGGGCTACTTGCCCTCCCACTACGAGAGGGTCCAGATGCTGCTGTCTGACCGCTTTCTGGGCTTCTTCATGGTGCCTGGGCAGGTCTCTTGGAACTACAACTTTATGGGTGAGTGCTGCCTAGAATGTGGGATTTTCTGCTTTCCAAGTCTACGCTGCTTGGAACAATGATTTCACTGACACATCAATGTATTGGTTAAACCAGCTGTTTATTCTAGTAGTTGGCACCATTACCACATTTTATACCCTGGAAATTTACATAGCCAGTTGCCAGAGATAGCATAACTAACCAATCTAACAGATTTAAGATAACATTGGCTAATTGACTGGACGGCCCTTTTTAAACTAAATGCACAATGAATTTTAGGAATTGTACGTTATGTGAATTGTTCATGATGTGTATTCTCCTATTTAAACTCTCAACAATAATTGTTTGCAGACCAAGTTGAGTTCCAAAAACAAATTGGTCACCATTTCCTATCCTTGCAATAATACATTCTTCTCTCCTGTTTCAGGTGTTCGCCATGACCCAAACATGAAGTACGATCTGCAGCTGTCTAACCCCAAGGAGTTCTACCACGAGGTCCATCGCCCCTCTCACTTCCTCAACTTTGCCTCCCTGCAGGAGGGGGAGATCTACAATGCAGACAGAGAGGACATGTACGGTTGAGAGTGGCGTTCCCTTCACAGTTCAGACCGTTACCTATACTGTAGATATCCTCCATATGTGGTCCTCCCTAACAGTCAGACGTGTTCCCAAGGCTGTGGTGGACCCGAGTGTACGAACGGGTTGCGATGACTTGATGTTGGGGAATTTGTATGTAAGCGTAGGGACATTTTTTAGGACCTGATGTCACATTTTGGATATTTTTGGAAAATGTTGTTTTCTTATTGGTTGCTCTCTCCCTGCAAATCTCTCCAATAATGCTTCATACAGCAAGTGAATTGTGTTTTTCATTTATATGGCATTCCTTTGATACATCTCTGAAAATATGTATTTGTGAGTGTGGAGTAGTTAATATAGCTGTAAGATTAATTTGACTGTCATTACTTTACATCTGGGGGTTAAGTCATGTCTTGTCTCCAATAGAAACTGAACTTTAATTGAAGATGGAATGGTGTTCCTGTGTTTTTTACATTAGCAGTCTATGCCCAACTTGCTATGCTGTGCATTTATTGTGGACACTAGTTTGGGTTTAAATAAAGATCAACATTTTATAAATATTTGCCCTTTCTGGGTGTTTTTGTGCAGTGATCGTTCTTCATTTCTGCAAACCAGATATATTATATTTCTCTCCTTGTTTTCAACTGGAGGCCTTTACAACTCACTGAGTGCATGTTTATTTCTGTAGCTGACCTAATGTATTTGTTTTAAAAATGCTTCATGGACCATTTTTAAGCCCTAGCAGCCAACCTTCCATCTTATTTGGCAGTGAGGCACAATCAATCAAATTTATTTATAAAGCCCATTTTACATCAGCAGTTGTCACAAAGTGCTTTTACAAAACACCAGTCTGGGGGGGGGGGGGG
>JACXGI010001407.1:19508-30882 GCA_016801175.1 Esox masquinongy | reverse complement strand
GTGGAAAGATTTCTGACATGATTTATCTTTGTCTCATTCTTTTACATCACAAAAACCTGGCATTTTAACAGCGGTGAGTAATCGAAATTGCGATATTGACGTGTGCAATATCCAAATCGCCAACTTATGCGATTTTCAGCTCCAACAAAAAGGTGAATGATATGCGCTTCACGCGAGGCAACGAGCACGCATCGTACATCCGTAATCGTTTTTCTTGCGGCTGCTGTACGTATTTTTCTAGATTATTTAAATACCTGGACTAATTTTGTTTAAATACTTGAAGGTTTTTGAATTTCAGTTTGAGTTAACACTGCAACTGCTAGCGAAGTTGTCTGCTTCAAGCAAGCGAGAGGCACCAAGATATTGTCCCACATACCCTACACAACATTATGATTATTGAAAGTTTCGGCTTCAATGTCGGTGGTTACAAACATGCATAACATGGGAGAAAATATACCTCAAGGGTTGAGTTTTGCCTAACCAGCTGTGACAACGGCACAAACATAGCAAACGCTGCCAACACCACTGCATTAAATGAGCAGTTAAACGAATAGTTCAACATGGCTGCACCTTCAAATTGGTGTAAGTGTAAAATAGAAGTTTAACTCGATTTTTATTCAGTTTAACAGCACATTATGTAGGCTGTGATCCCTATTTTTAAGTGAGATTATTTACACCCTGTGAAATTACACACTGCTTACACCCATGTTTGAAAATCGCAAATCATAACCGAAATTGCAATACTTGTCAAACGAATCGCGATTTAATATTTCATCCAAATCGTGCAGCCCTACTTTTTATATCCACTGTATACTGTATATAGTGAATAGTGAAACCCAAGCCCACACACGCACACACGGCTATTGGCACAGAGGCTAAATCTATTCTCTGAAGGTCAGCCTAAAAGCAACCAATTAGTGGGAGGTGGCATACACAGCAAATAAGAAGTCTGTATCATAGCAGCAAATCAGGGAGCAGTAGCGGTGTAATAGTTCTGGTTATGGGTTAGTGCTACTGAACAACACCTAGACCTTGGCAACACGCCTGGGCCTAGGAGTCTTTTGACAGCAGCCCTATCTGGAACAGTCATGGTTTTAAAACTTTCTGTGATTTGTTTTTAATTACTCCAGCCCTTTCATCTCACTTGAAGCCCCAGGCCTCTTCAGCTGACTCAAAATGTTGCACAAACCTGTTTTCCCTGTTCGTGGGATGGGCCAGTATTAACCTACTGTGTTTGTGTGATGTGGTCCTAACTCCCAGTGAGTCCATGCGCTCCCACCAAGATATCTTGCGTGTTATGTAATCGGCCTGGACGTTTGAATGTGTGTACAGCTGCAGGAGCAGTTGGAGCGCTTCATGAAGATGAACGGCGAGCTGAGACACAAACAGAGCATCGTCACAGCGCAGGTGAAGAGTGCCGTGGAGAGGAAGGCAGAGATGGAGGCAGACCTCCGAGAGAAACAGAAGGAGATAGAACACCTCAGCACTCAGCTGGAGAAGGCCCACAGTGCTGCTGGCACGGTAACGGTACTAACCAGTTAAAGATCAGGCCACCCAAGGAGTACAGAGTATAGCTGTATGTACAGTTGTGCTCATAAGTTTGCATACCCTGGCAGAAATTGTGAAATTTTGGCATTGATTTTGAAAATATGACTGATCATGCAAAAAAAATTGTTTTATTTAAGGATAGTGATAATATGAAGCCATTCATTATCACATAATTGTTTGGCTCCTTTTTAAATCATAATGATAACAGAAATCACTCAAATGGCCCTGATCAGAAGATTACATACCCTTGAATGTTTGGCCTTGTTACAGACACACAAGGTGACACATACACGTAAAAATGGGAATTAAAGGTGAATTTCCCACACCTTTGGCTTTTTAAATTGCAATTAGTGTCTGTGTATAAATAGTCAATGAGTTTGTTAGCTCTCACTTGGAGGCACTGAGCAAGCTAGATACTGAGCCATGGGGAGCAGAAAAGAACTGTCGAAAGACCTGTGTAACAAGGTAATGGAACTTTATAAAGATGGAAAAGGATATAAAAAGATATTCAAAGCCTTGCAAATGCCAGTCAGTATTGTTCAATCACTTATTAAGAAGTGGAAAATTTGGGGATCTCTTGATACCAAGCCAAGGTCAGGTAGACCAAGAACGATTTCAGCCAAAACTGCCAGAAGAATTGTTCGGGATACAAAGAAAAACACACAGGTAACCTCAGGAGAAATACAGGCTGCTTTAGAAAAAGACTGGTTGTTTCAAGGAGCACAATATGACGATACTTGAACAAAAATGAGCTGCATGGTCGAGTTTCCAGAAAGAAGCCTTGACTGCCCCAATGCCACAAAAAAGCCCGGTCACAACGTGCCCGACAACACCTTGACACGCCTCACAGCTTCTGGCACACTGTCATTTGTAGTGATGAGAGCAAAATAGAGCTTTATGGTCACAACCATAAGTGCTATGTTTGGAGCGGGGTCAACAGGGCCTGTAGTGAACAGAATACCATCCCCACTGTGAAGCATGGTGGTGGCTCACTGATGTTTTGGGGGGGGGGGGGTGTGAGTTCTAAAGGCATGGGGAATCTTGTGAAAATTGATGGCAAGATGAATGCAGCATGTTATCAGAAAATATTGGCAGACAATTTGCATTCTTCTGCACAAAAGCTGTGCATGGGATGCTCTTGGACTTTCCAGCATGACAATGACCCTAAGTACAAGGCCAAGTTGACCCTTCAGTGGTTACAGCAGAAAAAGGTGAAGGTTCTGGAGTGGCCTTCACAGTCTCCTGACCTTAATATCATTGAGCCTCTCTGGGGAGATCTCAAACATGCGGTTCATGCAAGACGACCAAAGACTTTGCATGACCTGGAGGCATTTTGCCAAGACGAATGGGCAGCTATACCACCTGCAAGAATTTGGGGCCTCATAGACAACTATTACAAAAGACTGCACGCTGTCACTGATGCTAAAGGGGGCAATACACAGTAATAAGAACTAAGGGACTTTTGAACAGGGGTCAGTTCATTTTTTTCTTTGTTGTCATGTTTTATTTTATGATTGTGCTATTCTGTTATGACCTACAGTTGAATGTGAATCCCATAAGAAATAAAAGACATGTGTTTTGCCTGCTCACTCATGTTTTCTTGTATATGTACAAATGGTACATATATTACCAATTCTCCAAGGGTATGCAAACTTTTGAGCACAACTATGTGTGTATCAGGTGAAGGACTGGAAATGTTTAAACTGCAGTTTAATAAATGGCAACAGTAACTGCAGTAATAAATGGCAACAGAGTCGAGCATTAATGAGTTGTAAAAAGGAATCTGATTCGTGCAGTTATGAAGTGTGTGGGGCAAGCATTTGTGGGTGTGTGGGTGAGTGCGTGTGCACATGTATGCATGCGTAGTCCATGCGGTTGCGTGTGTGCTTGTGTGAAAGTGTGTTTGTCGCTGGTTTAAAAGGCATATTTTCATTTTCATTTTTTAATTGGCCATATTATATTACTAAGTAAACATTAGTAAGCTTTGGTGGATGGTGACTTTACTGGCTGCTTTGTTCCAACCTGTCATCATTCCTCTAAATTACCTTTGGTGTCTTCTCTTCATCTGTTTGTTTTGTAGCTGAACTTTAATCGTTAAACATTTAGGTTCCCTGAGATTTCTGCCAACTAGCCTTGTTTTGTCTTTTTGACGACTCCCTGTAGAAGACTGGAAATGATAGGCAACATATTTACAAAATGATTTGTAAATATGTTGTATGACTAGTGCTAGAGAAGCTAAGGCCTTGTGGGTGACAACTCTGACAACTGTTGGCACAGCATGCGTGTACTTTTGTGTAAGGTCACTAAGTCAAGTTTCAAGGTTTATTTGTCAAATGCGGTGAACAACGCAGCGTCACCCTGCACAGTGAAATTCTTATGACATGGCACCCGACAACTATGTAGTGAGGGTTAAGAAGAATATATTAGCAAAAATATAGCCAGACAAAAAAATATTCCTGCCTGCCTGCCTGTCTGTCTGTCTGTAAGTCGCTCTGGATAAGGCTGTGCTTATTTGTTAAAATACAAAATGTACAAGAAAATGTTTTCTTGCACTCATTACTTTGTATAATCACATATTTACATAATCATATCATTTTGAAAAGGGTGTTATACATTGTCTATTTCTTTTAGAAAGTCACATAGACTGTGAAGTTCACAAACTTTGCTAGAGCAGATGGACAAAAAGCATGTTGTTTAAAACCCATGGCTGTCATCACGTCAAACCACCTCTGATATTAACAGCTGTGTTGGTGCATTAACACAGGCCAGTCCGTGTCAGATGGACCTGACAGACAAGCTGGTGATAAACCTGAAGGACCCCAACAGACCCTGTTTCACCAAGCAGGAGGTCAGAGAAATGCTGTCAGAGAGGAATGAACTCAAAGCCAACCTGTTCTTGGTGCAAGAGGAACTCTCGTACTACCAACGGTGGGTGGGTGTGTGTGGGTGTGGGTTTGGGTGGGTGGGTGTGGGTTTGGGTGGGTGGGTGGGTGTGTGTGTTGGATGGGAGAGGGTTTCATACTTAACACAATGCAGTCAGTGCATAAATACTTGGACAGGGACACAAGTTTTGTTAGTTTTGCTCTGTACTCTAGCACATAGTCTTTGTCTCATTTCAAAACCAAAGAGCTTCATGTACAGACTGTCAGATTTAATTTGAGGGTTTACCATGAACCATTTAGGAATTACACACCTTTTTATACATAGTCTCCAGATTTTAGGAGACCAAAAGTAATTGGACAATTGACTGCTCAGCTGGTTCTTGGCCACATATGTTGTTGCATCGTTAGTTCATGTACAACAGAGCTAACAAAAGCTCCAGAGGATTGTGGGTCACAGACATCATAGAATGTAAAAGATTTGCAAAAAAAAGGACTAAATATGACGGCTTTGTTTAAGATTGTTAATTTCTCCAATTACCTTTGGTGCTCAGTAATGGGGCTGGCTACTTATAAAAAGAGCTGTAATTTCTACACGGTTCTCGGTTTATGGATTGATTTACACTCAAATGAAAGTGGGCAGTCTGCACTTGAACCTCATAGTCACAGTTTCATTTCCAATCCATTGTGCTGAATCAGAGCCCGCACTGTTAGTGGGTGAGTGTGTGTTTGTACCTGTGTGTTGTTGTATTTGTTTGTTTCATGTGTCCGTGATGATGTGTGTGTCATTCATCCACGCAGGGAAATCCTGAATGATGAGCGCTGTCCTGGTTTCTTGCTGGAGGCCGTACGTTCTGCAATTAAGAAACAGAAAACTGTCATCAAGGCCAAGATGCTGGGCAGGCCTGAGGACGAATGCAGCAGGTGTCACTGACGCACACGCACACATTTTGTCTCTCTTGGTTTCTGTCTCAAAGAAAACGCGCGCACACACACACACACACAGAGAGACACAGTGATAAAGTTGTGTGTGTGCTATACCTGAACAGTGATGAGGAGCGAGGCCCCCTGTTCGAGAGGAGAGCGGTGCCAGAAACCGAGACTGACAGCAAACCACAGGAGTCCCGCATCAGGAACCTGTAAGTACTACTGACTGACATATTTACATGGCTGTCTGGAAACACCAATGGAATTGAACAGTGTGAGGCAGTTCTGTATGATGAATACAGTCACAGGTAACGGTGTTGTTCTACTCCACGCAGAATATTCTTCTTACAGCACTGCCTTGTGTGGTTTATTGCTTTCATAAAACTAATGTGTACAGTTACTTGTATGTTGTAATTAAAACATTGACAAGATCAGTACACTGAAACAAAACATAAATGCAACATGGTAGTGACTTCCTTTTACCATGCACTTTACATATTGCATTTATGTCAACTGACTCATTTCCTTAAAATGATAGAGATAGACCCTGGTGTTTGATATGACCATTATAGTGTCTGTCTTTTGTCTGAGAATTCCTGCAAAAGTCTGCTTTGCAATGACATTGAGCCTCTCTATACTTTGTACTGTCTTATAACCCTCACTCCATTGGCGAGCCAGGTATGTGCTTGGTTAGACGTTTGATTTATTGTATAGGTCTCCAGCATCCATGTGTCCTCCATCATCATGCTCTGAGTCCTGGTGGTTTTGTATGTCTGGGTCTCCTCATGGTTGTGTCTCTGTGTTAACCTCCGGGCTGACGTGGTAGCGCAAGCTGCTGCTCTGCTTGCTGTTCTGCTCTGTTTCACTCTAAGTATAGCTGTCAGAGCACCTGCCGATGCCTGTAAAGCCAGTTGATATGAACATAAGCTACAAACACTACCTGGTGGTGTAATGAGGGACTACCCCATCTGCAGAACATACTAGTGATCACAGGCATCATTTACCAGATCCCACATGTGCGCTTGCTGTTCGATGATTAGTCATTTACGTGAGACTCTGCAGCAGAAGGGAGGTCAACCAAGTCTTGTAGATAATATCTCTGACCTGTCAACTGTGTTGTGTTCTCTCCGGTGTCTAGCTTTAGTTCCTTGTGGTGGTGAGTTAGTGTAGCTCATCCTAGTGTTCTCCTGTGTTGTCACCTAGCTTTGGCTTCCTGACCCGCTCTGCCAGCAGCCACAGCAGCCGCGGTGTCAGTGAAAACCACACGGCCTCTTCCTGGGAAATCATTGATGACGTAGAGGCCCATTCAAAGCCAGACCCCTGACCAGTTTCCGGACAACCCTCAACACCTGCTGTCCACCTGTTCTCACACGTGTCCTCCGCTCTGTGGGGTTTTAATAAGGTTTCAGTCTTGAAAGCAGCCTTAAGAAAGGAAGAGCACCAACTCATGCCTTCTCACCCTCTTTTTGTATGTAGTAAACCCTCTTCCTTTCTGTTTCCCCTCATCCTGGCTCTTTTGGTCTCTTCTTCTTTCTTTCTCTGTCTCTCCTCCTTCTTGCTCTCTTTTCCTTCTTGCTCTCTCCTCTTTCTTGCTCTCTCCTTACATTGACAATAATTAGGCAGGACAGTATTAAATGGGTTTTTATGGATTTTAAAAGACATGTTTTCGTAATGTTTGTAATATAGCATCACCATATAGATGTATATGGTTTGTAACCATCTCCTACCAATTGACATTTCTATAGAGATATTTTAACAAAATAATTTTTTTTTTACCAAACATACCAAAATGCATTTCGACCACTGCCATCACTATTTATTGCAGTAATATATTTTATTACCACAAGAGGGCAGCCATACAAATGAACAATCATGGTGGACTTTCAACACCATGTATTACACTATATTACTATATGACTTCATTGTGGGTAGTTTTGGCGTGCCTTGTGGCTGCTGTAATTCCTTCAGTCTTGTCACAGCTATGGTCATGGGTGAGCTCTAGACAGTGTGTTACTCCCTGTGTGAGTTAGTCCTGATCCAGAATGTATTGACACCATTCATTCATTAGAATTCATTGTCTATTTTCTTTATTTTCTTGTTCACTATCTTATAGTACTTCTCAGTATTCACCCACCCTGGAGTTGTCCACATTCTATTGTGTTGCAATATGAATTAATTCATTTTTGCAACTGAACACAAAAGGTCTATGATGAAGTAAAATTAAAATCTGCAAATTGTTTTAAATTAATTGCAAATATAAAACAGAAAATAATTGATTGCATAAGTGTTCACCCCCTTTGCTATGACTAAGCTGAATGAGCTGTGGTTCAACCAGTTGTCTTTAGAAGTCACATAAAATCATGTTTCACATGATTTCAGGTTAAGATGTAGAAAGAGTTGAAAATTGCTGTTTGCTAAAGGTCCCCATCAAATTTGACAGAGCTTGAGCAATATAGCAAAATAGAATGGGGGAAAATTGCTATGTCTTATGGCGGTAATTGCAACCAAAAGTGCCTCTACCAAATATTAACTAAAGGGGGTGAATACTTTAGGGGGGTGAATACTGCAATCAGTTATTTTCTGTTTTATAATTAATTTAAAACAATGTATTTTTAGTTTTCACTTTTAGTTTTCAATTTTTGTTTTGTTTTGATCAGTGGCAAATACTCCAATAAATAAAATCAATTTTGATTTCATGTTGAAAAACTCCAAGGGGGTGAAGAATTTTGCGAGGCATTGTACGTATTTGATTGGATCCTATTAGGAATTTAATCCCTGAGACCTTGAAATGGGGATTGGTGTTGGTTGTTATAAACCAGGAGCTTTGAATCCTTAATGTTGATTGGCTAGTAGCTCTGGTATATTAGACATATATCACGGCTAAGACATTACAATACTATTTACTGCTTTAATTGCATTAGTTATTTATAAGACCAGTAAGGCATCTGTGATTTTTTTTTTGTGCCTCATTGCTTATACAGTGTCTGTGCCAATAGTGTGTGTGTGTGTGTGTGTGTGTGCGTGTGTTTGTGTGTGAGAGAGCTGGGGCACCATCCCTGTACTTGGTTGCTGCACTTAAGTAAATTTCCTCCCTATTCTTGGGAGGAAATGGTGTGTTCCCTGACTCTTACCATCCTAACATATTTTAAAACACTTAACAATGGCTGCCCCTTAACACATGTTATCAGTACTCAGACCCTGACGTCATTTTCTGACCTTTTATATCAACGCTGCTGGTGATCTTTTTGAATCAAGACCCCCAATGATGTATTTTCCTACAACACTGTGTGAATCTGTACTTATTTTGTTGGAGAAGCCTTTGTGCTGTGGAAAACCAAATAAATGTCTGAAGTGAAACCCCAAAATGTGTATTGTTGGAGAATGTACGTTGGGCTGTCAATATACATACATTTGCAAAGAGAACACCCCACTTTGAATCTAGTAAGGATAGTTTAGCGAACTACTAGGGAAGAAAACTCACACATACACACTTCAAAATATTAAATTTAAACACATATTCCCCCCTAAATAAGTCACATCTTCCCAGAATCTCTACTACGTCGTGTCTATGCTGAGGCCGACTGAATGGGAGGAAGTGGCTTTAACTTCCCCAGGAAAGAGGTACAGGAAACGGACGGGTTTGGACCGGTCAACTCTGGCTTCACTACCAGACTAACAACTGAAGAGAGCTGGGCCCGAGGAGAAAGAGAGGGAATGAGAAGTGTTTTCCATTGGCGTGCAGAGGAGCGATCTGCTGGGGAAATAGAAAGGTAGAGAGGGGAGTGTAAAAGTGGCTGGGGAGAAGGATTGATAGAGGGGTCTTCTGCTGGACTTGGGAAGAGAAAAGAGAAATTGTAGAAGTGGGGTTTTTCTGGGATTAGATTCTGGTTTTGGGACTGGGAGAAGCAGTTCAGTCGCATGCTGATCTGAGACCTATTGTGGACCGCTTCGGACCTGGTTGCTGGTTGGACATGGGCCTTTTTCTGACTGGTCTAGGACTACTGCTGTGCTGTTCCATATCCTCCTTTCACCAACTGACCCCCTCAGGGAGAAACGTCTGCCAGGACTTCAGGTGATGACTACGTTCTACCCTCTCACTCTTTCTTTTTTTTTGCCTTTTCCATCAAGTATGTTAATCCGGGTGGTTCAAATCCTGAATTCTGTGGCGTATAACTTTTTTGTAATCAGGAATTTGGGGGACTTCTGATATATTGCCAATATACCACGGCTAAGTTTTATGTCCATTAGAACAGCTCTGAGTGGTGGTATATTGGGCATATACCACACCCCCTTGTTCCACGCTGCTTATAAACTAGGATTTTTGGGTCCGGAACACTGATTGGCTGAAAGCTACGGATAATTAATAGTAATACAAAAATACTTTAACTGCTTTAATTGGGGTGCTAAAATGATTGCAAAACCTATAATGTATTACCAATTCACCACAGCTAAGGTCTATCCAGGCCTGGAGTTGCATCATGCCTAAGAACAGCTCTAAGCCTCACCAACTCGTGCTCTATTGCTTTAATACACAATTGCTTTATGAACCATTCTCAGAATATTCCTAAGTGTAACCTTCTGGTATATATTGACATGTATTTACTCATTAGGGAACTTGTAATGAATCACGGTGTGTCTTCTGTTAACTTTAACCAGGGATCCCTCCACACTAGTCTGTTGTACTGGATGGAGACGGCAGGGTGAGGAGTGTACGACACGTGAGTACGACTGGACTGACTTGGGATAATGGCTGGCCCGGGCGCACCAGAACAGGCCATTTGTCTTTCTCAGGTAGTGTGGTTTATAATTCACCAGTGCGTCTTCTGGGTTTGCCCTCCAGCTGTGTGTGATGGAGAACGGACCTGCCAGCAGGATGAGGTGTGTGTGTACCCAGGTGTCTGTCGCTGTCGGCCTGGCTATTATGGAGCCCACTGCAAGACGCGTAAGTCACATGGGTCACGGTGGTTCCCAACCAGGGGTACGATGACCCCAGGGGGGTACACGGCTTATCAACAAGGGCTACTTGGGAACACTCATTACACCATTGGCTTACTAGTAAAATGAACATGCGGGGTTACTTCAGGGGTTCTCAGAGTAAAGCAACATTTTGTTGGTGGTAGAGTAACTGAAAAAAAGCTGACAGAGGAGATGCATACGTTACGTAGGAGGCGCTAAGTCACATAGGCCAACGATAACAAGTGTTAATGCAGCCCAGTTGGTAACAGTTGCTATTGAATGAAAGGGTCCATAACACAGGAACAAGCCGTCTGTCGTCATTCTTAAGGCTGTCCTCCAGAGTTCTGGGCCCCAGACTGTCGTGAGCTCTGCAAGTGTCACCCTCACGGGCGCTGCGACCCTGTGACAGGCAAGTGCACATGCCTCCCCAACCGTTGGGGGCCGCTCTGTCAGAACGCCTGCCAGTGTGGCCTCCACGGGCACTGCCACGCCTCGGATGGCAACTGCACCTGCGACGAAGGCTGGTGGACCCCCACCTGCGCCAAGCAATGCCAGTGCTACCCGGGCACCTCCACCTGCGACCCACTGACCGGCAGGTGAAACAGAATGGCATCACTCACAGCTGGAGACAATAGTTAGCTAACAGTTAAAATACCTGATACGAATGTACCAATTTTCTAATTAAAATGACTGTGTCACACGCGGTTATCTTTTAAACTGCAGCTGCGTCACGATATGCTACGTTTGGTATGTTTGGTTAAAAAAGCGATGGTTTGCAGGTGTCATTGTTCCGCGGGGTACTGGGGTCCGAGGTGCAACCGGCGCTGTAGCTGCTATATATCGTCGTGCCAACAGAAGACGGGGGTGTGCGAGTGCCAGAAAGGGTGGTGGGGTCCAATGTGTGACCGGCGCTGTAACTGTAACCTGTCGCACAGCCAGTGTGACCCGGCCAGCGGGGAGTGTCTCTGTCATCCCGGGTACAAGGGAACCTTCTGCAACGAGCCCTGTGGACCAGGGGAGCACGGCAGTGGCTGCAGACTGAGGTACTGTATGGATACTGCCTT
>JACXGI010001407.1:7304-19408 GCA_016801175.1 Esox masquinongy | reverse complement strand
TGCTCTGCGGTCGATGGTGGGTGTTTGGCCTGCGAGCCGGGGTGGAACGGCACGCGTTGTGACCGGCCGTGCCCGCCGGGTTACCATGGAGACCACTGCCAGGAGGCATGCCCACGCTGCCGAAATAGTGAACCGTGTGACCCAAGGACAGGGGCGTGTTCCCGCTGTGAACCAGGCTGGACTGGACCCAGGTGTGTGTGTGTTTAGGTATTAGATAAATATGTAAGCTACCATGGAAATCTATATTATGAGACCTTTTGCAGTAATGTCACTGTTGTACCACAGCTACCCAAAGAAGGCAATCCTGTGTCAATGATTGTGATGAGGTTCAGGGATTCACTGTGTCTGTCTGCAGGTGTGATGAGCCGTGCTCCAACAGGACATTTGGGGATGGCTGTCGCTTCCCGTGCAGTCCCTGTTTCCATGGCCACTGTGATCACATGACAGGAAGTTGTGTCTGTGGGCCTGGATTCCTGGGAGAAAGGTGAAATTGCCAATATAGTTTCTCCAATATAGTCTGATTCAGACATTTTTCTGTTTGAGTGTGACTAACAGTTTGCTGTGTGTTGGCTCCACAGCTGTAACAGCACCTGTCCAGATCAGCTGTATGGCTTCAACTGTACCTCTGTCTGTGACTGTGGAGAGGGTGTGTCCTGCCATCCAGCAACTGGGGACTGTCCTTACAGTATGCATACCGCCTATTCTATAACAAAGCTACTTAGTTAAATGTGTGTAATAGCTAATGATCCATCCTTAATGTCATACTTTTATCCGAGAGTGTGTCTGTGCTTTTGTGTGTTTCTGACTTAACTATATAACGGGGACAAAAATGTCCCCAAACTGTGGTCAAGGTTTAGGGTTAGGATTGGTAATAATTAAGAAACATTTTTTCAGGGCAAACTATTTTGTTTAGCTAAACGTGTGTGATTTAGGTGGTCACAGGGCTCTGATTGCTGGTCTCCTGTTCCCTCTCCTGTTGGCCTTACTGTGTGTGTGATTTAGGTGGTCACAGGGCTCTGATTGCTGGTCTCCTGTTCCCTCTCCTGTTGGCCTTACTGTGTGTGTGATTTAGGTGGTCACAGGGCTCTGATTGCTGGTCTCCTGTTCCCTCTCCTGTTGACCTTACTGTGTCTGCTATGTTGCTGCTGCTGCTGTGGGGGACCAACTGATGGCAAAGACAGGTGTGTGTGTGTGCGTGCGTGTGTATGTGTGTGTGTCTGTCTGTGTGTGTGCCTGCGTGTGTTTGTGGGTGCGTATGCGTGCGCGCGTTCCCCTGACCTCTAACCTTGCTGTGATCCTGCAGGGTAGCAGTGGGCGATGGGGGAACCTCTGTCCGTGTGAAGCATCATGTGTATAACGTCATGGCCAACGTGAGCTCTGCTCTACCATGTTTCTCTGTCTGGTCATCTGGGCTGCCCAGAGTCACAGGTTACTGTCATATTACTCTAGACATCGTATCTGTTGGTCTTTGTCCTTTCTACCATCTCTCTCTTTCTCCTGTCTGTTGGTCTGTCTGTCTGTTATACTGACCACTTCTCTCTTCAGTGTCTCACCATGACCCTGAGCTGACGTTCAACCACAGCTTCATAGAGCCTCCCTCCTCAGGCTGGGTCACTGATGGGTCCTCCTTTGACAGTGATGAGGAGACTGGGGAGGCCCTCTACTGTGTCCCCCCCAGAGAAGGTAATAATTCTGTGTGCGTGTGCGTGTGTGTGTGTGTGTGTGTGTGTGTGTGTGTGTGTGTATGAATACCTGCTGGAGCCTTTGTTCTTGGTAACTCCCTCCTGTTCTCCTCTCCCTCCGTTAGACATCCCAGCGGTGGCGGGCGGGGAGTTTCAGGAGTTCCAGCATGAGATGACTTCTAAGTGTAACATCTTCCCCGACCCGTCATCCTTCAGCGTCAGCGGAGAGGACATTTCCCTCCCATTCGGCATCCCCCGCACTTCCAGCATCGCCAAGTCAAAACGCCCCTCTGTCTCCTTCGCCGAGGGCACCAGGTAAAAAGAAAAGGAAAAAAAATGTTACGGTTTAAATGTGATGATGGTTTGGCTTTACTATGGCTGGTAGACAAATTCATTTCCATTTGGGAAATCTCATCCTAGGTTCAGCTCCAAGGAGCGCCGTGGCTCGAACCACGACCTGACACCCGGAGCCCCCCGCACCAAACCTAAGTCCCCCTGGGGGGTCCTGGCGCTGTCGGCACTCCAGGCTCAAGGAGGCAAGACCTTGGAGGGGGAAGTAGCAGCCGAGACTAGGGGTGAGGTAGATGAAGGTGGATGTGAGACTGGACCTTTGGATGAGCCAGGATCCAGTAATGATGTGGGGGACCCGGAGGCGGACAGGTACACCGTCACCCCTTCAAGAGCCGTGTCCAGCCTGCAGTCTGCCGGAGCAGCGGTGGGGCGGAGACGAACCTTGTCCAATGCAGCTTTTACCAGGAAGGGCGGCCAAACGACCGACTCCTCTACTGATGCCCAGCTGGCAGAGCTGAATAACGGCGTGGATAAGGTCACCACGGTGTACGTGACAGTGGGGAAGGCAGGCGTGGGCCGGCCCGTGTCTAAACTGGAGACCCCCACCTCGGAGGGCCCGGTCCAGGCTATGTTACGTCGTCTCGGCAGCCTCCAGAGACACAAGGACCAGGAGGTGGGGACCAAACTAAAAGGGAAGAGCCTGGGAGCTGAGGGGATCACCAAGCCCCCCAGGAGGAAGCTGGGGCTCCGGGCCAGCGTGTGGGAGCAGGGGTCCCCGGAGGTGGGGAGTCAAGCGGATGAGGGCGTAGCGATGAGGAAACCCAGTAGGAGGAAGCAGCATGCTCCCCACAGCTCTCCAGCTGACATGGGAAACACTGACGCTGGCACTGACACTCATCCACCACCAGAAGGCGCCACTGCCACCGCTACGCCTAGAAGGCCCCTGTCCTCCATTTTGAAGAGTGTGCCGGAAGTCGATGGTTCAGAGGTGAGGGGTGAGAGGTCAGAGGCGAGGGGAGAGGATGGCAAACCCAGGATGCAGACTGAGACTGAGAGTGGATATCTGTTGGTCGGACCCCCTGGAGTTTTAACGGATGCTGTTAGTCTCAGTGAAGTCATAACCAATAAAGGAGTGGTGACCAGTGTGGACGATGAACCTAACCTATATGAGAATGTGCAGATTATGCATTCCTAACTTCAAAATTCAAAAAGGTATTCAGTTTCCACCCACCATGCACTGATGTCCTACGTGGTTTTCGGGTAAGGAAGCACGCAGAAAAAGATCCTTCCGGACCCCTGCCAACCCAGTCACACCTGATCAGCTGGCAGGTGGAGAGCAGACAGGCAGTACAGGTCATTGGACCAAACTTTTCTCTCTCTCCTTCTGTGGCCCTCAGCAACTGGCCATTGGTTCCATAGAGACTAATAAGACTGTGTACACACCACGTCCACCAACACACCTCAAAATGATCAATGAAATAGCTGCAGTGTACTAGACTAAAACACTGTGTATCTCCCAGCATCTAGATATATTATACTTAACTGTAAATGTGTATATCAATTGTAAATGTGTATATATCATATATATGTATATATCAACCCCTCATATCTCATCTTCTTACATTACTGCTCATCACTCACATGTATATAGTGGTATGTAAGCCCTTTATTGTTGTGTATTCAGTGTTATCTAACACTGGTGGCACCGTTACACTGAGTATATATTAATGGGTGAATAACACTCATTCTAAATATGGTTCTAATTCTGTGGTTCTTTCTCTTATGACAGTTGGCTGTGTAGCTCCGCTAGTAAGCAGTGAAGGAGAAATTTGAAGACTAGCCCAACTGTCCTTTAGTTAACAATTACTCCTGAAATGAACTAGTAAATGTAACACTATTATCGACAATACAATTTTAACATTGAATTTTCCAGTACTATTATTTCTCCTTATATTTTCATGTTCTGGATCCCATTTAGTTTATTTAATAGGTCCATTTCCCATGGAGTGTCAAAACAGGATGATAATGCATGCAGTCAATATGGTAAGACAGTCTAAATGAGAGCTAAATGTAACATGTACAGAACACACTGTATATCGTACAACAAAGCGATTGGATTGAAAATACCTCAAGGGTTGTATTGACATTGTAACAACTAAACAAAAAAATTCTTCTATCTGTCGTCTTTGTTTAGTTAAATGTTGCCGTCATCTCTAGCTGTTCGGAGGTGCCAGACTGAACCACCCTGGCAGCAGTAGGCACATTTTTACAGATCATCACTTGTCTGTGATAGTGACAGAGTGCCTATTAAATGACACCCTATTCCCTTATCGAAGTGCACTACAAAGGGAATAGGGATCTATGGAGGACACTGAGTGAAATAAAACAAGCAAGGAAACTGAAGACATGAAATGGATTATGACATTGTTATTGCATGCCTGGTTGAATGTGTGCCATGCGTATTTGACAACACAGGCAGCTCCTGTCACGGAGATACAGGTAGATCCAATATTGGTGACCACTCCCATCTGCTACATTGTCACCACTGACAGATACGTTGTGATCACTTGATCCCCTTTAATCTAATTCACAAATGATTCCAACAGTGGTGAATAAACCAGTCAATCAGGCTTATGATGAAGCTCGGGACTGCAGGCGCTGTCAACACGGAGTGGAATTTAGTTGTCTTGTGAATGTAGTGCAGTGTCTGATGAGAAAACACATCCCGTATCCATTCACACTGCAACACCTGCTGGGCCAATGTTGCTGTGGTTGTTAGTCTTCTTAGCCTGTCATTCACTAGGTGATAGTCTCTGTATCACTTAGTCAATCCAACCTAAGCGCTGGAGTTGTCCCTGCAGGGAAATAGACTCCAGAGATGAGTCCTTGGTTATTTTTATTCTCACAAAGCTTTTTGTGATCGTCGTAAGAAACGTGGAAGCCCATTCCTACCAACTGTGTGTGTGTGTGTGTGTGTGTGTGTGTGTGTGTGTGTGTGCAAGAACGAGCGAGAGACAGAAAATAGCTGATGTTGAGCTGACGTTGTTTGTCAATAATGGACTGGACTTTTGATGATTGATACATCCATTTTTTTAATTGAATAACAACTTATTCTTCAAGTACTTTACTAGATATTTCTCAAGAGCAGCAATCGTGTCCCATAAGAAGTAAAAATATGATTGCTGTAAGCTTCAAAACATGGTTGATACAACCCCGTTTCCAAAACAGTTGGGACGCTGTGTAAAATGTAAAGAAAAACAAAATGCAATGATGTGCAAATTATTTAAACCCTATATTCAACAGAAAATAGGACAGAGACAACATATCAAATGCTGAAACTGAGAAATGTTATTGTTTATTGAAAAATATATGCCCACTTTGAATTTGATGCCAGCAACACATTTCAAAAAAGCAGGAATAGGGGCAACAAAAGACAGGAAATGACCTGGTGGAACATGTCACAACTAATGAGGTTAATTGGCAAGAGGTGAGTAACATCATGGGGTATAAAAAGAGCATCCAAGAGAGGATGAGGAGGTAAACATGGGGAGGGGTTCCCCGCGCTGTGAAATACTGCTCAGGGCAAATAGTGCAACAATTTAAGAATAACGTTTCTCAACAAGAAATTGCAAAGACTTTGGGGATCTCATAATCTACAGTGCATATTATCATTAAAAGATTCAGAGAATCCGGAGAAATCTCTGTACGCAAGGCAAGGCCGTAGCCATGGAGTCAACATTGGGGGGGACCAAATCAGCCGGGGGTCTGGGGGTCCCCCAAGAAAAACATTCAAAAATATTTTAAATATTTATAAGACTCTTAACCATCACTATTTACACAATCTGATATCACTTTGTTGGTATTGTTCCTAAAACATCATAATTAATGTTTCTCCAGGACCATCACTGCAACTGACCTGTAGTTAGTTGGTTACCCCAGTCCAAAGACAGAATATTCCCCTGCTCCCCACCCTTTGACCTAACCCTAACCTCAGAGACACCTGTGCCTAAACCTAACCTTAGTGGTACCTGTGCCAACATGAATTATGATGTTGTCGGAACAACACCAACATGGCAATATCAGACCAGTCATCAATATTTGCTCCTTTCCTCACTCATCTCCAAGTTACCTGCTCTCCCTGCCCTGTTGGCATCCTCATCCCCTCTCTTTCTTTACTCTGAACGCACCAGAGTGAACATAAAAGAAATATCAGTAAACAGGTTTCTTGCCATGATGTTCAGGAATGGATTACTAATCATTTCCAATCTGAATGGCAATGATTATTATATAAATAAACATTGACTCGCCTCTTGTGCTACTGCATACTTGTATCATCTGATCTGGTACTGATGATGACACTCACTGTGAATGAAAACTGACTAATAAAACTGCTTGCACTTTAATCAAACAAACAGTAATAATGCTATTTATCATAAGCAAATACAGCTATACAGTATACTATACGAATATGCAATCAATGAAAACGACTACTGTCTGCACAAATAACACATACAGAGCAACATAAATGACTGACACTTTACTCAGACTTCACGTGGGCTTTCTGACATTTCTGACAAAATCATTAACGTAAGACATTAACGTTAGCATACGCACATGAGCACCGTTGAGATGGTTGATTGATTAGCACTCGCAAATCGGCCCATTTTCACCAAAAACTTTGTTTACGCTCCATGCAATTACTGACGCTTTTTGCAAACAATTATTTCCACAATTACAGTTCCAGCGCAAAATGACGTGATGATGTTCAAACTATCACAATCGACAGGAAGACATGCGTAACACTCATATTACATTTTAGTTTTCCACTTTTGAATACATTTGAAAGTAATAAGAGAGTACAGTGTTCGACATTGATTGTACCTACCAACAGCAATCGACTGAACGGCTTCTGCTAGAGTATGGCAACAACACTTGGACAAACCACACGCAGAACTGCAGTAAACCGCAAAACTAGAACCGGTAGTAATAATAACGGCAATATGTTAAGTTTAGTTATGATTATGTTTACATTTGCTAATGATTATTTTTGGACGGCGGTGCATGGTTGCCTGTCGTAGCTTAGAGCATTTTTATTTTATTGATAATTTATATCAATATATTGGGGGGGGGGGTCATTTTGAGCATATCTGAATATTGGGGTGGGTGTGTCCCCCTCATGCATATTGTAATTACGGCTTTGACGCAAGAGACAACGCAGAGAACCAATATTGGATGGCCGTGATCTTCAGGCTCCCAGGCGGCACTACATTAAAACAGACACCATTCCATTGTGGAAATCACTGCATGGGCTCAGGAACATTTACAAAAAAACATTGTGTGTGACACAGTACGTCGCTGCATCCACAAATCCAAGTTAAAACTCTACCATGCAAAGAAGAAACCAGATATGAATCAGAAACGCCGTCGCTGTGACATCGTCTCTCCGCTCTCAGACCCTACCTACGGAGCACAAAGCACACTCCCCAGGTCCCAATCATCCGACTTCTGAACACCTGTTTATCCCACCTGATTTTCATTAGCGGTCCATTATTTAGTTCGGCTTATGTCACACTTTCTTTGTGAGGTATTGTTTGTACTGGTTACTACTTACTAAGCCCCTTTATTGCTGTTCTCTAGTTTTGATATTTTTCTAGTGTATCGACCAGATTCTGCCTGTTATCTCCGACTCTGAATTAGCCTATCTGATCTCCTGTGTACCTCTGCCTGCCTCTGGTTTTTGCCTTTTGGAATTAAAAATACGCTCTGCGTAACCACTCCACCTGGTTTCCCATGTCGTATTCATTACAGCTGCCTTCTCTGGGCACAAGCTCATTTAAGATGGACTGAGGTGAAGTGGAAAACTGTCCTCTGGTCTAACAAATCAGGCCCGCCGATAGGGGGGGACAAACGGGTCTGTTGTCCCGGGCCCAGGGTAGGGGGGGGGCCCAGAACTGACATTGGGTTGACATTAAAGGGCCCATCTAAGATTATCTCATCCCGGGCCCAGGCAAGACTGTCAGCTGGCCTGTAACAAATCAAAGTGTAAAAGTATTTTTAGGGATCATGGACACTGCGTCCTCCGGGCTAAAAAGGAAAGGGACCATCCAGCTTGTTATCAGTACACAGTTCAATAGCCAACATCAGTGATAGCATGGGGTTGCTTTAGTTCACATGACATGGTGACTTGCACATCTGTGAAGGCACCATTAATTCTGAACAATATATACAGGTTTTGGAGCAACATATGCTGCCATCCAGACAATGTATTTTTTGGGGAAGGCCTTGCTTATTTCAGCAAGACAATGCCAAATCACATTCTGCACGTATTACAACAGCATGGCTCTTTATTATAAGAGTCCAGGTGCTAAACCGGCCTGCCTGCAGTCTAGACATGTCACCCATTGAAAACATTTGGTGCATTATGTAACAAAAAACACGACAAAGGAGACCCCAAACTGTTGAGCAGCTGAAATCCTATATCAAGCAAGAATGGGAAAACATTTAACTTTCAAAACTTTAGCAATTGGTCTCCTCAGTTCCCAAATGCGTACAGAGTATTGTTAAAAGAAGAGGTGATGCAACACAGTGGTAAACATGCCGCTGTCCCAACTTTTTTTAAACGTGTTGCTGGCATCAAATTCAAAATGGATATTTTTCCAAAAACAACATTTCTCAGTTTCAACATTTGATATGTTATCTTTGTCCTATTTTCAATAAAATATAGGGATAAATGATTTGCACATCATTGCATTCTGTTTTTATTTGCATTTTACACAGCGTCCCTACATTTTGGAAACGGGGTGGTTATTAAATTGTGACCTCACAGATGGTCAATCCTTACATGTGAAAGTCCTTGTGTATATATAATTGAAAGTGGTTAGATTTCTTCTGCTCCATTCCTCAGCTGTTTGAAAAATAAATTGACAGATTAATTAATTGACTAATAAATTGACTAATTTTTGTAATCCCAAAGTGACCTTTTAAAGGGGTCCAACTGCTGTCTTACCATTGCCATTGTCTACAATGTCCTGTGTGTAGTTGAAATGCATTATGCTGCAACATTGCTCTATGAGTAATCTATTAACTATTTGTATGCTGCATTGGGGAAAGAATGTGGAAATGGATAGAATCTTGTTTCTTTTGATTATACGTAAAAACAAACAAAAAAATATTGATGACGTGTTGAAAGGCCTTAATTTTAAACTGTTATTTTACAGCAAGGAAAAATAGCACTGTCAAAGTCCATAGAAGAGAGATAGACATCAAATAAAAATGAACTTTGCCCATAACCAGGCAGACTGAGGACATGGGAAAGGGGTGGGGCGTCATTGATCAATAATGATTAATCAATAAGGGCTGGAATGACAGAACATTTTTGACTAACATTAGCAGTGGATTTATTTAAATACCTTCCAACATGTAGATTTAGAACAGTTAGAATGTGTTCAATTGTGAAAGTCCTACATGTAAGCATTCCATATACAAAAAAACATATTCGATTCTTCAAATTATCTATCACCAAATTAATTTCTATTTGAATTTTGGATTAGCATAGTTTTTAACATACTGTTTTTCAGTTGGAAAACTATTTCCTCTCTGCCCCATGGTGTTGGTCAGAGCAGCCCAGCCAGTATTTGCCAATGGACCTGGGATAAGGAGGGCGAGCTGTGTCCACTCTCTTAGTCTTCAGATCCACTCTGAAGTAATTATCTGGAAAAACAAAGATACAAACAAAAGACAGCCGCCAATCAGTGGCCAATAACGAATAATCTGAGGGATTTCATGTTGTTTTGTGCCCACTGGGGGTTTTGTGTGTTTTCAGTGTCTGTCCTTACCTCCCTTGAAAAAGTACACACTCTGCACTGGCTGGCGCCTGTTGATAAACTCCCAGTAGGCTCTCCACTTATTGTTATATGTAGAATCATAGTTGTATCCATCCCTCCTCCTGTCCTGGTCATTCCTCCTGTCCTGGTCATTCCTCCTGTCCTGGTCATCCCTCCTCCTGTCCTGGTCATCCCTCCTCCTGTCCTGGTCATCCCTCCTCCTGTCCTGGTCATCCCTCCTCCTGTCTCTCACCCAATCTTCATGCTGAGCATCTGTCTGAGGCGTGTCCCATCCACCAAACATCTTCTGTCCCAGATCAATTTCCCTCTCTCCGAACGCTTGTCCCATAGCCATTCCCTTCTCTCTGAACGCTTGTCCCATAGCCATTCCCTTCTCTCTGAACGCTTGTCCCATAGCCATTCCCTTCTCTCTGAACGCTTGTCCCATAGCCATTCCCTTCTCTCTGAACGCTTGTCCCATAGCCATTCCCTTCTCTCTGAACGCTTGTCCCATAGCCATTCCCGACTCGGCACCCCAGTAAGACTGGCGTCTATTTCTGTGGCGGCCCCACTGCTGACCTCGCTGCTGACCTTGTTGTCCATACTGTTGTCCATACTGCTGTCCATACTGTTGTCCATACTGTTGTCCATACTGTCCCCACTGCTGGTCCCATGGCTGGCGCCTCCCAGTGCTACTATCCCAGAAAGGGGGTAAGGGTGGGGGAAGGTGTCTGGGGGTGAGGTAGAGTCTGCCTGCCAAGACAGCATCCACTGGGGCCTTGATGCCAACCCAATCCTTGTTGATGAAACGATGCCCATCGTGGTGATTAGGTACTGGGGAAAAGAACCACACGAGATGTCATTAGATGGCTTACATTGTTACAGTGAGGCTTACATTTTAAAACTACTGCATACATTTTATTTAAGTCAACAATATCAGCCTTTACATCCTCTCTCTTCACCTCTTCAATACGCATTGGATGAGAAGTTCTAAAGGTAACATTCCAGTTCATTTGGAGAAGGAGGAAACGAAAAAGGACAAGATTTTTGAGAAAGAACTCGAGCCTCTTACTGCCTCTGAAGAGCATGTTGAAGAGTTCCTCCCAGCTGTCATAGTAGATGTCAGTGTAGGCTCTGAACAGAGCTGAGGGTGACCTGGCTGAAATCTTGGTACACTCCTCATGAGATGGCTGGTTGAGAAACTCGTATTGATAGTACTGGTCACCTATGGACAGAATCCACTGGTCATGTGACAGGAAATACAATGGAAACAGTAAGTGAGTCACTTCATTGTTACTATACCATCCCATCAATGTGAATATTGTATGCTACAATTATTTATATGTATTTTAATTAATGTAAAGGATTCTCTGCACTTTGTACGAGGTACTAAGTGTACTGTGTATCATTTTAAATGATCTAAATAATTAAATAACTTATGAATTAGCAACTGCCTAGTGGATTATGAACTTTGTTTTTGTGACCTTTGAAGAAGTAAGCCTTTTCTTTGCCATGGTGTCCAGGGGCAGCAATGGCGAAGGCTGCATCTAAGTCATCCGGGATCTTGTCAAAACCCACACTAATGTCTCTGGGATAGTCCTTCTCCATCACACCATCGTCAAACCTCCAGTACTTGTTCCCCTGGATTTGACATTTGAAAAAGAAACTGGACTGAGCTGGAGTTTTCTATTCTAGTAAGCTCTGGTTGTTTTTTCAATACTGCATGATTTTCATTACTTTCTGTGCTCTATTGCCAGGGTTTTAGTCTCACCTTGAATATATATGTATTTCCCTGGCAGTTAATTCGAGTGAATGCAGCATCTATAGGTCCTCTGATTCCCCAGATGTCCTCAATCAGTTTGGGATAGCCAGGCATCACCGCCTTATCATCAAGCTCAAAGAAATACTGCCCTAGCAGAGGACCCAAAACAAAGGCAACTTACCTCTAAACCGAATGGCATTTCAGTTAAAAGAAGTAAAAAGCTGAATTGGAAACAAAGAACTGTTGGAAGCTGGTATCACTTACTGTATTATTATGTTTATGGTGTTTATCTTTTTTAGGAAACTTCCTTGATATTTCGCCACTCTTTTGAGAGGCAGCTCTCAGGGAAGCATTTCATTGTGTCCTGTGTATATCACGAATAAATGAAACCTCTACTGGTGTTTTCATCAACTCCCTTCTTACCTCTGAAAGCATAGACAGATCCATTTTTCATCTGCATGAGAGAATCCCAGGGCCTGCCACTGCATAACTCAGAATCTGGGTCTATTGGGGCCTTGGGGGTAGACACTGGGGCCTTGGGGGTAG
>JACXGI010001406.1:0-93275 GCA_016801175.1 Esox masquinongy | reverse complement strand
TTACCCGTACCCCCGTAACCCGTACCCCCGTTACCCGTACCCCCGTAACCCGTACCCCCGTTACCCGTACCCCTGTTACCCGTACCCTTTTAACCCGTACCCCCGTTACCCGTACCCCTGTTACCCGTACCCTTGTAACCCATACCCCTGTGGCGACACAATACTCACCCAAAAGTAGGCCAAGTCACTGATGACAACGAGACAGCCAAAAGGGACCTCAGACACCTGGCAATGTGGCACAGCAGCAAATATATTTTTGTCCTTGTCAGCACAACTAAAAAGCTCATTGTGGATTATAGAAAATGCAAGGAGGAGCATGCTCGGCGGGGCTGAAATCGAGCAGGTCGAGAGCTTCGAGTTCTTCTGCGTACACAATTTTGAGAATGTGTCATTCCACTCAGGAGCCTGAAAAGATCTGTCTTGGACCATCAGATACTGAAAAAGTTACACAGCTGCACCACTGAACGCACTTAGACTGGTTGCATCGACACTTCGTGTGCCAGTGCACAGCCCGAGATTACCAGGTGCTTCAGAAGGTATTGTGAACCCACAGTTTATCACCAGGTCAAAAGGTCCCTCCCATCTATTAGTGGCAGACAAAGTCCCTCAGAATAGTCACATTTTTCAGCCCCCCACAGCCCATATTGTTCTTAATGCTGCCCTGTGGGCAGCATGGCAAAGGCCAGTTTGATAGTGTATTATGTCTTTGTGTCCGAACAATAGACTACCCAGACACAGATGAACATATTTCTTTGTCATACTTTTTAAATCTGTATTCAATGTAAGCATTTTGCTGTTAGTCTACACCTGTTTGTGAATCCTGTGACAAATAAAATTGCATTTGGAAGTAAACCACAGGCCCTGTAGAAACATCCTGAAGTGATTTCAGAACTTGACCCCGATGAAGGCATATAGGATCGGGTGGAGGCTGCCGGTGGAGGTATGCCAGGGTAGAAAATGTCCCAAATAACAAGTAGTATGTTTCTCCAGCAAACCAAAGGATGCTGTTACTGTGCATACTGGATATTGTTACCTGTTGTTTTCCTTGGTGTTATTGTTTCCCTTAGAATGCCCCAATAACTCAAAAAAAGTCTATGGTAAAATGTATAATGTGTTGTCCTAGGGTTCACTAGATGTTTGGTAAAATTATATTTGGTGTCTGTATTGCAAATGCTGAAATTCTCCTAGTAGCAGTCGCTTCTCTATTGTGTGTTCATTCCAACTGTACTACTTGTCTGGTACGACTAGTTTTCATGGGTTCCTCTTAGCTTCTATTATTTTTTACTTTGCTTAACACAAACATGTTCATTTGGAAAATCTTTTTCTTTGCCTTATGTTACTTTCACTCAGACAGATAATATATTTAGTTATGAGATCCCCTTTACTTAAAAAGAAAACAAGATGTTTAGACAAAAAGAGGAAGGTCATAATTGGTCTTGTAGTGATAATGGGGAAGTAAATGGATTGCTAAGCTTACATTTGAAACAGTGTAATGTACAGTATGCCATTGCTTTGAGGATATGCATGGCTCTAAGAGTCAGTTTGAGTGTAGAACCTCAGACACAGCTCAATCACCCTTAGCTAGATAGGGGCATGTCGGCAAGTATTTAAGGCATGCGTTGTGTCGTTCTTTCTGTTTAGCTCTTTTTACGTTAATTGGTACTTAGTTTTGTTCCAGATGACTGACAAAACCTTTTGGACTATGAATCAAGTACAGCAAAGCAGGCCCACTGTGTTATGTCATGTTGTTAATCTAATCATTCCATGACAAACTTCTCAAATACTGCTCATCAAAAACCTTAGCTAGATGTTAAATGGGACAGCTATGTTTCCTCATCAAATCATGTCAACATTATTTTCTGCATGTGAATTGTTTTAGATCAGTTCAGTACATGTAAGGCAATTGATCAAATCAAAGATTTTCATGTGACCGAATTTGTGTTTTTTATTGTGCAAAGAATTTAGATGAACAACAAGTACACAATACGTGGAAGTATATGAACAAAACAATCGCAAAGCCACTACCTACAAGACAATAAAACACCACATACAGGAAACCACTGTGTACGTCTACAAAACTTGTCAATAACAGCCTTACATTGATTCCAAAGATACTAAATTTGAATACACTGTTTGCATTTCTTGACAAAAACAAGACATTGTTTTTGATTGTTTTATATGTATGTAATATTTCTACTTATGGATTTTAATTCAATGTTTCACAGTGCAGAATGTAACAAAGAATGTTGCCACAGTCTAGAGAAATTTCACATGAATGACGTGCTAAATTAGACAAATGCAGTTATTACTAGGGTGATTATGTTTCTAGAGATGAAAACAAATACTCGTGTTGTTATCCTGTATACAGCATAATAGTCATGACTGGAGTTCCAGACCAACCACGTTATCATCACCAATAGCAGTTGTAAGAAATCTCTCTCCACTCCCGTATTTATATGGTGAATGACGACCCATTGTCATTGCTTGATCCAATGTAGGCGGACTTCAATGTAGGAAAAGACGTGTCAGAGGTCATGCGTGACGAGCGTCCAGAGGGGTAGATGTACTTCCTGCCCAGACACCACATGTCCTCCAGGATCTTCCTGAAGTGGTTTCTGAACTTGACCCCGACGAAGGCGTACAGGACAGGATTCAGGCAGCAGTGGAGATAGGCTAGGCTCCTGGTGGCGGCGAGGGTGGTTAGGATTAACCTCTCCTTATCACACTCCCTTTCATTGAAAAGCACCACCGTGTGGTACAGCAGGGCCACATTGTAGGGCAGGTGGCAGAAGATGAAGACGACCACCACGGCAAGAACCACACGCACCGCCTTGAGGGGGGAGAAGAGCGACGTAAATGTTATCGGCCTTCTAAGAAACACTGATTTTCAAAAGAGTTTTGGTCTGGAACTGTTGGTGGATACCTTATTCCTCTGTGTGTTGTGGGTCCTCAGGAGAGTCCCTGCGATCATGGAGTAGCACAGAACCATGATCAGGAGGGGTAGGAAGAACCCCATGGTCATCTGCAGGCTTGGCACCAGCACCTTCATCAGCCGGGCGGTCTCATTCTGAGCGAACTGAGCCTGGCACACGGTCACACTCTCGCCCACCAGCTTGTTCTCCTCAACCCGCTCGGTGTAGATGACCGTGGGGACGGACAGGGCGATGGCCACAGCCCAGATGGCCACAGAAATGAGGCGGCTGTAGATCAGGGTCCGGGAGCGAAGGCCGAAAGAGCGCCTGGCTAGGACGATGGAGATGTAGCGGTCCCCGCTGATACAGGCTAGCAGGAGCATGCCGCTGTAGAGGTTGACACTGTAGGCGCCACGCAGAGCCTTGGAGGAGCAAAGGAAAAGGTGAAAACATGACTGACATGATCAACAAACAGTGTATGTTTTCCTTTAGCTTCACACAGAGACATTGCGTCGGACGGAAACCCTGCGGACTCCTCACCTTGCAGACCACAGTGCCCATGTCCCAGTCATGCTGCTCATTGTAGATGATGAGCGGCATGGCCACGAGGAACAGCAGGTCTGCCACCGCCACGTTCATAAGGCAGACGTCCGTCATGGTTTTGCGTTTCTTGTAGAAGGCGTACGTGATGATCACTAACGCGTTGCCGCACAGTCCGAAGGCACAGATGAAAGAATGGACGTAGGTTTGTATGATCACCTCCACGGCACGGTTCGGGTTTCCGTGGCAGATATATTCTTTGTCGACTTCATCGTAGGTGTAGTTTTCAGTTAAACTGTAGTCTCCTTCGTACTCAAATGCCATGCTCATCACCTGTGGGGGAAAAGAGACAACTGGTGATGCAGTCAATTTGGTATTTTGGTCCTTCAGACCTCACCAGCCGACACCTGAAGCACGTCTATTATTATACATTTTATTTAACATAATCACAAGGCATTATTTTGGTCTTGTTTCTTTTTCAAATATTGGGGCTTCTTATACATAACTTTGAATCATGCACATAATTTCATATTTACCAGTGTGTTCTACTGGTTCATCTGTGTTTACAAGTGAATTGATTGACTGATTAATTAATCTCATATGCTACTCAAAAGTAAATTATTTCGTTCTCTATAGAAATTCAGTGCTACTTCAAGTTAATGCATTCAAACATAATTATTGTTTCAGTTAAGATGCTTAAAGCAGTGTAGTACATTAGTCTTTACCCCCCTGGCAGTCTTATTAATGCAGCTTGCTGGTGATATAAACATTCCGAAATGGTAAATTTACTCACTCGGGTTGGATTCCAGATGGATCAATAAATCATCAAAGTGATAAAAGGAATCAAGAAGAATTTGGATTCAGGGAAGGTTTCTGGATTTATGTTAACTTACTTCAGAAACAGTACATAGGAACATACTTGTTAAAAATGTTGGAGTTATTTTTTTAGCCATTCATGAGCAAATCTTTCAAATAACAATGTAAGAGTGCCCAATACTGAAACTGTTGGTTTACTGAACACATCAGGCCTGGACGTTATAGCAAAGTAATGTGATGTGATGTGTTCCTGTTTGAACCCTGTTGGAACCCAGCCAAATTAGCCCATCCACTTGGGATTATTCAGAATGCCTGCCAGGGTTTGGAAGACTATCGTAGGGCCATACCTGAAGCATCTACCGTAAACTGGAACAATTATTTCAGTTAAAGTCCAGGTTAAATTTAAATTAGTTTTAAAACATGTATGTATTTTAAATGTGTTTATCATAAGATAAATAAATAAACCAGCACAGTACAGTACAGGCGCAAACATATATGAAACACTTCTAATTATGAACATGTACTTTAACAGCACAATATTTACAGTACACAAACAACAGTAAAGTGTTCAGATGCAGAATGAGAACCTTTTTTTACCCGAGAAACAACAATGTTCAATACATTTTAACATCCGCTTGTTGTAAATGACCCCGTTTTCTGGTGCGGAAAAAAAGAAAAGAACAGGGCGCTTTGTAGGGGTGCAACAACACTGTTTTGGTCTACATCACCGATCAGATCCTTATCAGTTACTCTGTACAGAACGGTGTATATTTTAGATGTGAGCTCTGATCAACAATTATGTGACTAAAAATAGGTCAACATTTGTCAGTGGAGCTAAAGGAAAAAGTAAAATAAACTCAAAAATCTCCAACCTGGTATTGTCATGACTATGTTAAATAGGGTTTCACTTCTGCCTTTATAAGAATGACTATAACTGGAAGAAAATGTTTGTGTTCAAAAACCCTATTAAACACATAGTTATGCAGCATGTTATAGTGTGAGACTGCAAAATCTTCAGGCCTGCTGTATAGCATTGCCGTGCTACCACTCCTGTTACACATTGTTTAAATTACATCCTGGCCATCCCCCTAATATGTGCTCCGGTTTTATCTGTAGCCTCCGCGTAACAATCTATATCTTATGCTCACACACGTTCAAGAGGTTTAGCATTAAAAAACCCTGGGGTCAATATCATCTGGGGTTTCTTTCAGTGTCACATAAGGCTCAAAATGCGAAGACACATTTAAAAAGTTCCAAATAAATATTATCCCAAGAATTTGCTTGTGTTGAAATGTAAAGGGATTTGTTGCAGATTGTCTTTGAATAACATTGTCCTTCAACTAACTGGTTTATCCAAGAGTTGACATGACACACGAATTACTGAACGTATCTATTTTTCTATACTGTAACTTGAGTCTGTTTACCCCAAATGTGCTTAATAGGTCCCAATAACATACCTGTAGGCCAGTCCTACTTCTGGTCACGTTAACCCCAAAATAAAGCCTTCAGAAGGAAATCTGTCTGGTCTGTCCCATTGGCCACAATATGAGCTTGAATTGCAAGAACTCCTGTTGTAGTGGTGCATCAACATCAACAGACTACCTGGCAATGGCTGCAGACAGAAGTTACTATGCTGGAAGGACACAGAGGATCAGTGTGGTTGGTTTCTCCTGTGAGGTGGAAACCCCATGCTGTCTCTGACACCACTACAGCACAGCTTATCTGATCTCAGCACAGCTTATCTGATCTCAGTACAGCTCATCTCTGTCATCTCTGGATCTTGTCTCCTACGCATCTACATCCCACCTGTTTTCAGAGAGACACAGCTGTTGTGTGGATAAGATACATACACTCTGACATGAGATCCACAGTGAACAGAACGGCATCACTGGGACATTGGTAAAGGATGCCCTACTCAAAGAGTATATTATGGGCTATCAGAAGTATTCTGATCCGGGTAAAAAAAAATGCATTGTCAAAATAAGAAAAACCTTCACTCACTGGTATGCTCACTGAGCGTGATTTAATCACCCTATGAAGGCTGTGGCCAGTGTGCGTCTATTTTGTTGACCTTAAAACTGCAGAAGTAGTTACGTGTGTGTTGGTATTTCTTCTTTTCATGAACGGGACATTTAGTGTTTCATATTCAAATCAGAGTTTTAAAGTTTGAGGACACAAATTAAACACTATTCATGTTCTCGCATGAAAATGGATTTACATATATGCAAACATGGACACTTGCAGCAATACATTAGAACCTAGATCTCAAGGAAGTAATAGGCTTAAGCAGTACGGAAATATCTGACACTTAACCTTGGATAGGCTCAGCAGAGTTTTTATCTCATTGCTTAGCCTGCTTATTAAATACTTCTCCACCTAAAGGGAATCGCTAGAGGTATATTTGGATTATGTCTGCCATTTACCTTTTATTTAATCAGGGAGAAACATTTAAAACACATTTTCTTTTACAAGTATGCCCAGCTTACAATAAACGTTTGCAGAAACAAAGATATTTTGCACATCGACGTAAATAGAATCATTTCAACTAGAAAGCACAAAGCCATACTTGAACTATACATCAACAAGTGAAACTATTATTAATGCTTTATATTCACTTACAGAGACAAGGCATTCAAGCCTTAGCTCATTTTGCTGCACATTATGATTTCAGCGTAGCAAACCATTTAAGGTGGTTTTCCTGAGTTCTGAAGCAACCCTTGGCAAATCTGTTACTTCCAGTCCTGTGTTTTTGTGCTGTATTTTATTGTTGTAACATTGGTTAGTGATGTCATTATTAATGCTCAGTCTACTGTTTTTATGCTCAGTCCACTGTTCTTATTTGTTTTTATTTCCCTTATTCCTTTTGTACAAATTGTTGCACCAACGTCAGAACAAATTCCTTGTTTGTTGTGAAGCTTACTTGGCAATAAAATTCTGATTCTGATATATGCTGGAAGCATCTACAAGAGTTCTTTGTAAATAAACAACAGTGCTGCTCTCTTACAGGTTTTGCATCAAATCTGACAGTAAGTGACAAATTTCGAATGTCATTAATAGAATAGCGAAAAAAAAATAGCGAAAAAATCCATGAATACACTTCTAAGAAATTCTGATTTAAAGCACTTATGTTGCAGAATTAGTAATGCCATCAAGGTGGTTTCTCAAACCAAAAGCTGGCCTCAATTTCCAAACATAAAGAAGTCAAATTGTTTAGTAAGATGGAATGATCAGAACTGTAACAAAGGCCTAAGGTGCAGAAACAATGCAAAAGAGCCGTGACAATGTAATTGATATGACAGTGCTGTGGTCTGGATTTAACCCTGAACGTGTAGATTTATAATAGTTTTCAGACAGAAAGGTGAGTAGCTGAACATTCACCAATGAATGTATGATCCAAACAAAAAGGTCAGTTCAGAAATTGTTGATAGTGGGCAAGATTTCTGCTGTACCCAACATAATGTTGAGGAAGCACTAAACAACCAAGTGACAACAAGTGCCTAGGTTTGCAATAGTTTGAGTCTTTTCAGTGAGCCAGCTCTTCTGATGTTTCTTATTTTCTTTATCAGCAAAACATCCTGAGGATACACCAGCCCTGATCCCAAGTCATCAGTAAGTTGATCAAAACAGAAAGCACAATCTATGTAGGTAACATACAACATTAATGTGAATTTTCAAAGGTCATGGAGAAAGGGGGAGAAACTCCTCCCCTCAGCTAATTCTGAGTGAGAAATTCAAACAAATTTAAAATTGAACTTCTTAATATTGCCAGCAGGGAGAGCCAACATGTTTAAAATGTATGCTGCATCTACAAACTAGAGATTTTGGATCTACCATATAGACCTTTGAGAGACAAAACTATTGTTTTTCATATTAAACATATTACTTTTATAAATAGAATATTTTGTCAGGCCAGCTAATGTTTTGGACGTGGGGTGCAAGAATAAAAGGATTTGGGCAAACATATTTTCAACAATTTGCAATGAGGTACAGACTCTAAAAAGGAGACAGCTGTGCTTGAGCAGTGTGATCAAGCTATCAAAATCAATCTTCATATTGAAGGGTGTTGGATATCACTGTTTGCTTGAAGCTTCCCCTCGATCACACTTACTTTGTCATTGGACATATATGCAAAATTGGCCTACAGAACGTTTTGCAGCTAGCTCTCAAATCGTGCATGGCAAAACGCAGTATTTCATTGTAAATTAAGAGTCATGACCATAGTTTTCATGTCAGATTAAGCCTTAACCTAGACTAAAAATCTAGTTCAACTGAAAACCTCCTTAGAAATGTTTTTGTTACGGCCTAGGCTTAATCTGTGTACGGGAAACCGCCCCTTTGGACTACCAAAATCCAATGACGCGGTTGGTGCGATCCAGGCCTCGAGGATCCGGAACGCGACACTACGCAGTGAGGGAGTTAAAAGGGAGGTCCAACCTCCACCGAGACAGGTAGAACAAGTGCCATAACCTGCGCTGCATGCACATTTAGAAACATGCGCTCCGGGGACTTGTAAGCGCTTTTATTATCGCTGTGACCTACGAATAGTCTAAGTGGGTTGGTTCAATCAGATTTTGTTAACTTTACTAAAACGGCGCGGGCAACCATGAGTAAATCTGGAACACTTAAAATAAAGAATTTGTTTCATAAAACAAAATCAACAGATAAAGAAAAAAGGGAAACTTTCTATGGAGATGGAGAACCTGCAACCCAAGGCGCGAGATCGGAGACGTTACAGTCAAGACCTGTCAGCCCAGGGGATGGGACACTGTCCGGTGATACTCTACCTACAACCCTGACGAGTGAAGAGAAAAAGAAGAAAAGGTTCTTGTCCTTGCGGCTCAAGAAGAAACGCTCAAAGGGGACAGGGAGCATCGATGATTCCCTGTCCTATAACGGAGCTGAGGAGGACTTCACCAGTAACATGTAAATTCTATTTTTAATCTCATTTATGGACCAGGCTTCACTATGTATGCCCGTAGTTTTGTAGATAAAAGTAAGAAACAAACACAGATAGGCCTACCTACCACATTTTCTACCACGTTTAATGCCAGACATTAGTATCTTACTCTAGCTGATGATACTCAGCCTATTCTCATTTGTTATGGAGTTATAGATTAATGGCTGTTAGTGAGATTTTCCGCAAAACATTGAGTCAACAGCCAACCTGGTCTCAGGAACCTACGTAGGCTATTTTACGAAAATCAATGGCACCCGATTTCGTATGATGAGACGTTACGTTAGGTTACATTACAATGCGCCACCAAAACGTATCATACACAACGAAAATATTAATACGTAACATATCTTACGAACGCTACTACAACGTATCAAATGTTACCAGCGCTATTAAAACATAAAATAACATACGAACGCCAGACAAACGTATGATATGTACGAACGCTATGAAAGATGATTTTTTAACAAAATGTTTGAACTGTGTTTCGAACCAGCAACATTAGGATGAGGAGGCAGTCGCCTTACCCACTGCCCCACACTAAACATGGGGAATTTGGATGAGTAACAGCAACAGCAAGGTTGCTAGAATATGTTAAAAAAGCATTTTATCGTTAACGTTACGTTAACATTAGGCATCACAGCACTGGGGTTAGGGTTAAGATTAGATCTCACAGCACCAGGGTTAAGGTTAGGGTTAAGGTTTGGGCTACGGTTAGGATACAAAAATGGTTAGGTTAAGGTTTGGTTAGGGTTACGTCTCACAGCTCTGGGGTTCAGGTTAGGGTTAAGGTTAGGTATCACAGCACTGGAGTAGTGGGTAGCGTGCCTGTCTAGGATGTGGAAGGTCCCTGGTTCAAACCACAGCTACTGCTTTTTTTTTTCTCCATTCCGACTCTAACGTTATTTTACTGCACGTAATATATCTTATTAAATCCCCTGCCTAAAATTTACGTAAAATAGTCTACGTCATCCTTCTGAGACCAGTCTGCAACAGCCGATTCTGTTAAACAGTTTGAATTATGAAAAGCGTATTTGGTTTTGTACAACCTCATCCCTTCATCGGTATCCTGCAATTGATGCGTTTAATTCAAGACATTGATGAAGTGCAATAGTGGTGGAAAATTAAGCGGGAAAAAATGATCTTTGAATGGTTGTTTATGGTGAACGCTGCTTTGACCGCAACTAGGAGCTACTGTAGATATTAGATATACTTTATTTGCAGAATGTCCGACTGAGAGAAAAAATAATTATATCCAAACCTATAAAAGCTATCAAAAACACATTTTTATTCAACAAAGTCTGGCATATAATCTCTGTTTTGTTCTTCACTGTCAACAAAGTAGACTACCCTAGTTAAAATCTTTTCTTTCTCCAGGTAGGCTGCTACAATTATCTGATTCTCAACAGGAAGTTCCCAAATGTCATCTGCACTCACCAAATTTATTTTTATAGTGTAGTAATTATGCAACATTGTTAAGATCAACAATGTATAGGCCTATAGAATATACTAAGGTTTAATTAAATTCATACATTGTTTTGCACAAAGTCATGGAAAAACACTTGGGTGAGATGTCTTGGATCTGAATATGGATAACTCAGTGTTCATGGTTGCACTACCTGGAGAAAAAAACATTTTTGACAACTTTGTTGATAGCGAAGAACAAATTTAAACCCTGGATCATTCTCTGTCCCGGCTATTGATTGTTTCGGAAATACAGACACAATTTACAGTTTATTATTTTGTAGCTTATCTGAAGATAATCGAGTTGTTTGAGCACAGACAGTATGCAAGTCACAAATCAAAATTTTGTTTTTTTATTGTTGGATTTTAGTAGCGGGATTCACCTGTCTTTGACTGCAACTACAGGTGCTAGATCAGAGTTTCTCAACCCTGCTCCTGGGCGCCCCCCTGCTCTGCATGTTTTAGATCTCTCCCTGCTCTATCACACCTGATTCAAATGATCAGCTCATTATCAAGTCCTTCATGAGCTGCATCAGGTATGTTAGGACAGGGAGAGATCTAAAACATGCTGGGCAGGGGGAGGGGGGGGCGTCCAGGAGCAGGGTGGAGAAACACTGCTAGATAGACCCTACTTACCATTCTGGTCCATGCACCCTTTGCAGCTATGTGAAGAACATTTTATATTTGGTATATTTTAAAATGTAGTGTTTCAGAAGTTTAAAAAAAAATGAGCCGGAATTCTGCTGTTCTGGATTCAACGTTAGGCTTGTTCCACCATTGGTTTGCCAGGATGGAGAAGACCATTGACTGTGCTAAGCTGTTGCTATCTGAGTATTCTTATCCAGACTTCTCCTTGCAGGCTATCTTCACCTGTCAGCACATTTTATTAGCATTCAAAAGTAGGCTACATGTAGGCTGTGTCTGGAAAGGACAAAGCTCATGTAAAATGATTCAGTCAACATTTCTGAAAATATACAGATTTTAACAGTATGACTATTTGTTTGCCTTAAGGTGGACTCCATTAAACGAGGTAGATGCAGAAAGTAAACTGTTTGTGATTCTATGACCGTTAAGTCTTACATCTCATCTGTGTATCTGCCGTGTTGTTAGTGGCATCGTAATTTCACTGATTTTTCTCCATAGTCTATAATTAGGGATTTAACTGTATTGAGCAATAGGCTATGTGTAATCGGAATTGCAATAAAGAGATTGTTGTGAATCACTGTGGATTAATCGCAGATCCTCTTTTGATTGATGGCTTAATTCTAATGTCACTGCCTTTTACATTGAGCAATTAGTTATTAGAAATACTGACTGCTTTGTTTATCTAATGAGTGCACAGTGTAATAACAGGTATTGTGTGTTGTGTCTCTATGTGTTTCGTGTGTGTGTAGTGTACATACAGAAGGTGCACATTATATGTAATAGATACAGTCCTGGTTGTTCCAGTATTTCAGGCGGACAGTACATGGCAGCTCTTGTATATTGAGGTATCTCTTTATCTAACACTGTAACAAACACCAGACACAAGATATTGTAGGTTTCTATAATTATACTTAAACAATCCTCCAAACATGGCCATGTGACTTTCTGCACTGGAGGTGTTTGTCAACTGAACATTTTGTTTTAAACTCTGATCAGTGTGGATGAGTTCCCCTGTGGCAGTTTGTGCAGTTAAACCAGTGAGGTATCAAGTTCGATCTTGCTCAGGTGTTGTTCTGTTGAAGGTAGACAAGTTTGATTGGAGGTGTGGGTCTTGGCTGATATCCTTCCATCTGTGAGCATTAATCAGCATGCAGCAGCATAACAATGGATAAAGTATGGAAAGCAACAGCAGTGCGAGATGGATTGCAGTGTGAGAAGGATTGTAAATATAATTTAATTGGGAAGCTAATTATTGTTTAACTGTGTCTCATTGTTCTCTATATTGTTAATCACTGGTGTGAATTGACATGTGCTATCTGTCCTTTTAACAATAAAATGCTTTCATGTCTTAATCAGTCAAGATAGCTGCTGATTGTTGATAATGGTTAGTGCCCATATACTGCAATGTAAAGTCTTCAGATAAACTGTAACTGATATGGGTACTAAGCTCAAAAAGCATTTATAAATTTTTCATTAATGGATGTGGAAGTACTTCATGGCTATATAAAAAATCAATGTGTACTGCATTTTAACAACCACTTGACCACTATAACAGCAGATCAAATTCACTGTCAAACTTGCATTTATGCTATCCATGTGTCTGTGTCACTACAGAGATTACATGTTCTCTTTTTGACTGTAATACAGTACTTCTAAATAAAACATTCTCCCCTGCCTAGGCAAATACATTCCATGTTATCTATAATAAACCAATTTCCATTACGTTTCTGAAACTTTCACACTAGAAGATGAATGACAATAAACAACCTTTGATTTCTACACAATAAATATTTCCCAAAATGTGTTGGAAAAAAATTAATATTTTTTGTTACTGAAAATTTGCCAAAACCTCACTCTCGAGCTGCTATATTTTCAGAGGTAGTGCATGAAACAAAGGTGACCAAATTCACAACAAAGTTGACCAGAACTCTTCAAACTCTGGGAAAAGTGACTTACATCACTTCAATTTTAGTTCATAAGATACATTCAGGCAAAGCGTTAAAACAACAGGATTGCTGCTGCAGGCTCTGTGGTTGTCTTGGAAAATCAGATTTACAGGAATTGCAGGTCACACAGGCCGGGAGCAATACATACAGCACATGGCGGTCTGTCCATGTTCCGCCAGTAGAATGTGTATTTAGCAAGCGTGAAAACACATCACTTCCGACAGACCCAAACGAAAACTTGAATGAAGCAGCCTACACCTAAAGTAAACTTATCTGACATGCTCTATATGCACACTATCCCAAACTCACTATGCTCCCTGGCTGAGTACACCCCTAGCTTCAAAAGCTTGTTGCCCTCTTTGACTGAAATAACTTAATGTAGCTGTTAACTATAAATCAGACTCTTACGTTGACTGGCAGGTGTTTTTGCCCTATCTTCTTTACAGTACTGCTTCAACTGTGTCATGTCCTAGGGCCTACTTGCATGCATGACCCACATTTAGTTCGTCCCTCAGCATTTTGATAGGATTGAGAGCTGGACTTTGCCATTCCAATACCCTCAATTTCTACTTTTTGAAGTATACATAAATCATATAACCAAGTCCAAGATTGCAGCAGACTGAGAGGGTTTTCATTACTTCCAAGGGCAGGAGTTTTTCCCATGAGCTTTTCTTTTTAAACCGTGTGACCTGATTAGACAGTTTAAAACAAGTCATACTGTAAAAGGTCCAGAGTTTTATCTGGTTAAGTTACCATATCAGGGAAAACTGTGGGACCCATTATGATTTTGCAGCCACATGACTCTGAGAACGACTCTGGGACTCCTGTAATTCCTCCAATAATGTCAGATTCATCTATGTTTGAGAGCTGATATTAGTAATGTTATAAAATGCAAGGGCATAGGAGCAGGGGGGACATGCCACCCCCAATGTTGGAAGCAGGTCAATTGGTCCCCCCATAATATAAAAAGAGTATGCGAAAATTATAAAATGTGTCCCCATCAAATTTAAATTCACTCCTACACCCACGATGCCATGCAACACTTGACATGTCTGACATGGGCATGGTTGTGCTTTCAATGTATCACTGATCCAACATGATCATGAAATATCAGCAGAAGGCGGCGAGTTTGGTGTAAAATTCTTTTTACAGGCAATAACGATTAGAGTAAATACACTGATTATTGAAATGCCAGCTTCAATTTCATGTCAAAGTTGCTTTTTCTGTCTGAGAAATGAGGCTGTCTCCAGAAATTGGACATCTGGTCACCTTAAACAAAGAATATCTTATTCTTACTGCAGTAATAGAAGACCCCTTCAATAGGCTACATCCGTCGGTACTCTGACAAACTTTGATAAAGATTGATATTCTTGTAAAGAAATGTTCAAGTAAAAGTAAATAGCACTTCACCTCTAATGGTTAACCTTTACAGTGTGACTCATCCTGCTATCTGTTGTTATTGACCTTGCAAATATGCCCGCATTTATTCAGAAGCATAGTTCTTTCTTTTACACCTTGATGTCTTAGCATTGACTGGTGCCTACTGACTCATCAGGTTCGATGATGACGATAATAACGTGTGACTTTGGATCACATGCCTGGCTGAAGAGGGAACCTGGCGTTACACAGCCCCACGAAGAATTTGAATAGAGGAGCCGAAACCTGCAGTGCTGGTAGTTCCATGTAGTCGAATCGTATCAGCCTGACCTGAGTGATACGTGATCCCTAGGCCAGACATAGGAGAAACAGGACTCACGAACACACGTGCCCGTGCCCGTTCTGTCCTCAACACCTCCACAGCCCTATTTTCTACAACCCCTGGCACCGTCTCGTGTTGTCAGTGGAGAGGCAGATGAAGCAGGCTATGGTGCAGTGCCTCACGGAAGCAGGAATTCACCAGAACTAACTACAGGCACAGCATCACCTCACATTTCATCTTCTGTTGCTTGAAGTCAAGCCCTGGGGAGTTGTTACGTGAGGCCAGCCTGTTGTTCCAGCATGTCGGAAATTTTGATTGTGGGGGTGAAAAGGATGTCTTTTCCACGTGATCTGTGTCCATTAAATTGTTTCTAATCTGGTAAATCCAGGTCCTTTAGTTGTTCCACAAGTTTTTCATCAGCTCACCTCTCAAAGATGTGCTGCCCTGCCTACATTCTGGAAGTATAAATCCAAGCAAGCATATTCAAAATAGATTGGCTTTTGTGTTTAGGCCTGGAAATTCCTTTATAACACATTGAATAGTCTTTTATAAATCATTTTAAACTTGCTGATCGGAAGCAAGTCTTGTGTTTTCTAAAGACATTTCAACATTTTCATTTTGCTCAGTTTGACCAAGCTGTTGGATAAAGTCATTGTATTTGTGTCGTGCTGTACTGGGCTCAAATACTTTTTGAGAAGGTCCGGTCACTCACATATCGGCATAGTAACAAACCCCTTGCTTGCAACCCCAAATTGTTCAAATTTCCCACAACTCTCTTGTCCGAAATAGCAGTTTCAAGCTAATTCCCTTGAATTCTGCTTGTTGTCCATGTGTTATGTGTTTTCATATGATACCAGGAGTCTAATCCTGACAAATAAAAATAAAATGTTTCACCCGTATTTACGGCATTCTATTAAATCCAGATCTGGCCCACAGTTCGCCTACTGAGTTTGGCTGCTGTAGTGTATAGAATCAATAGATTGCAATAGATCTGCTTTTACTGCTTTTACAATAGAAGTGTTTTTACTCTCTCTGTGCTGCAGCATTGAGTAATATTGTAGTGTCAATCCAACCAAAAACACACATTCTTCATATACACATTGTTAAATAATGCAGGTATATGACAACATTACACGTTGTGATATTTTGTCTGCAATTCATAATTATAATAGGTTAACATGTGACGTGAAACCTCTGGACTCCTGTCTACTATGAAACCCACAATGCAATGCTGTCTTCAGACAAGCCGGCTGGCTTAGTTCGTTTATACCAAAGTGGTTAGGTAGCCAGAAAACATTCCTAAACAAAAATACCAAAGTCAATACCACCATGTGAAGTAGTTATATGTTATAGTAGTTATATGTAGTAGTTATATGTTATAGTAGTTATAGTAATATTTTTGTGACAAGTAGTTGTAAAATGGCTTAAACAAACTTCACTATCTATTAAGGACTTAAAAACGTGTCATATTAAATTAAGTAAAGATTGTGTTTCTAGCTTTAAGTTGTTTTTATCGGGTTGCAGTGGCAACACATTACTTATTTTCTGATTTCACGGATAGACCAATTTGTAGAATGTGGCTCTTGCAATGCCAAGGCTGTGGCATTAATGTCACAAAAATGTTAATGTCAACCCAGGGGTGGAACATTTGGCTTACACCAAATTAACTGGAGTTTTGTGATTTGTTTCTGGGGTTGGATTACCCATTTAAGAACTGTGAGAACATATTGTGAATTACATACAGATGAAAGTTGGTTGCACAGGGTTCGTGTTTTTGCATTTTGTGGTTGCAGTGTACTGGATATTGTCATTCTGGGAAGGGCTAACAAAACAGCAGTGCATGAATTAGCGTTTTATTTTCGTTTTAATTTCTCAAATATACTGTAAGCCACCTCCTCCAACATGCATGCCCCTGTGTTTCTCTGACACAATGGCGTACCAAAACCTCTTTATAAACTGTGTATGAATATTGCTGACTATAGTCCTGCTCTATATTCCAACACAAGGCTCTGTACAGACAGGCTCTCCTGGATAATGCGTGACTGCCAGGTTGTGGTGAGTGCCTGGGGGGAGGGAGTGGAGCTGGGCTATGCAGGCAGGTCAGGTTGTATGATAACAGAGCAGCCGTTTCTAACGTAGCACCTGCGGTTTACCTCCACATTTCAGAAAGGTTAAGAGGAAAACTGCTCCTACACATTGGCTTATGGGTTTACCTGTGCCCCTGATTGACACACACAATTATTATTATATAGCTGTGAGTAATTTACTGTGGGTGTGTACTGAACCAAGAGGACAACATTGTTGTTTACTGTCATTGGTTTTTCAGCTTTAAAATCCCCAAATATTGCTAGTGTCATTGTTTTTTTGTCTACATTTCAAGGGCCCAGTGTGGTAAAACCCATTTTTGTAATACAGTTTTGACATGATAATGTTCCAATGGCTCCCCATTTGCGATAATGATTTTTTGTGTAAGACCAAAAAATCCTGGGATTGCAGCCTGATTAGTTAAGGTTGCAATGGAACCTATGCTCTACTTTGCTTAATTTCCGTCATTTACATTTATTTATATGCATTTTGGTACATCCCATTCTAGACTGCCTATAGAAAGTGAACACCCCTTGCTTCAAGATTTATGCATTTAAATTAGGGTTGGTTTTAACTTATCTACGCACAATGTTTTTATTATCGTGAAATTAATTGGCTTAGTCTACCGACCAATCATCACACACTGCACCTTCTCTTTCTCTCTCAAATTTTCTTTTGTAGTATGAACTGGCTGGCTTGGATACAGGATGTAATTGCCGTGTTTGATTACATGATCAAACACCTGAAACACCGCTCCATAAAAAACATACCTCACACTATTTTGAGTTGCTAAAATCAAAAGAAGACAAATACTTTTCTTCTCAAGGCTGCTCCCCGAAGGCCAGCTTTGAACGGTGATTGTTCCTCGCTAATAGGTGCTGCATGTAATAGCCTGGGGATGAGGTTTTGTATATTTTAACTGAGTTGTCTCCTGCGTAAGCTGACTCATTAAGTGTCTGTTATAAAGTGTTCCTTTCGTTTTGTTTTGATGGAGTTTGCCGAAACAATAAACCGAAGCAGCCTTACTGTAAACTGCTGCCGATCTGTGCTTTCTTAAATCTCTTGCTTTGATCCCATCTGGCTCTGGGTCCAGGGAGAGAGTCTGTATGCAACAAATGGTTGCGCAAAAGGAAATCTGCTTCAATTGGTTGACTGATAATGTTGTGGCAAGACGTAGCAAGCAAACAGTGACGAATCACCTGACACGATTTTTCAGTCACACATACAAAATGTCTTGTTTTATCGTTAGAGAACATTCTAGGTGGTTCTGTTTCCTGTTAAGTCTTCATTGGTTGAAACATTTCACTTAACAGCTTTTCTTTACCAGGGAAATCTCTGCACATCTTCTCTGATGCAACATTACCTCTTACCCAAGCTTAACTCCTGTAGATCGTCAGAGTCAATACAGAAAAATGCACTTAGACAGCAGTGCTTAGACAAACAGTGCCCTACTCAAGATACCGCACTGACCCCAAACCTGTCAATTTCAGCTTAATGAGCCCCATTGACAGAATGTATTGCCGTCTAGTTTTTCTAAACCCTTGTTGTCCCTCTCTCAGTCCCACGGATAACTTATATGTGGTTCCTTTAAAGATAAAACGGATGTAACGCCACTCACTTATCCATATATGTATGTTATGGCCTGTAGGTGGGGAGCATAAAGCTGCTTTTCTAAATTGCTCCTTGTGCTTTCCTAGATAGACTATCATCATGTTAACTGCTTGTGTGAGGATGAACAGACATAACCAAATTTCCATCACATCAGAATAGTTGTGGAGTCCGTAAGAGGGAGGGAGGGATGTGTGAGAGCGGAGTGGGGATGGGTGGGAATTCGGAGTAGGACAGTGGAGAGCAAAAACAAACCTGTCTCCATAAACTCATGATGCGGGAAGCGTTTTGCTCAGGGCAGTCCAGAGGGTTTGGTGATGCCTTTGGAATGTAACTGTCAAGGCTGACTGATTCTGGAGCCTTTAGCTCTAGGGACCTCAAGCATCTCCTGGAGCATGTGTCTGCTTTGAAGCAGAAGGTGCACATGGTATGAACCCAGAAGGACGGTTGAGAGTTTTTAGAATCTGTAAGATTTTATACTCTCGCATGGAATTTGTTCAGTGCCTTTTTTGTTATGAAATTGTTCAATACCTTAGAAGACAAGACTGACAGTTGTCCCAGATCCTATTTGCAAGATCCAGGATCTTCGTTGGCATAAAAATGAATTTAAACATGAATAAGAACAGCTTAGATAAATCAGTAAATTATTATCCTGCCTCATGAAAACCCCAATGCGATAATGTAGGTTTCTAAGCTGCATTTAGAAATGATAGGGAATTCAGGTTGAGCCAACCCTGGCTTATCATTTGTGCAACACTATAGCCTTGAGACCAATGTGTTGCTGTGGTGAGAAAAGCATGTGCACCTCTGTCTCTCACAAAACTAGAATGAGGTTCACATGACCTCTCTCACTTTGTGGTCTGATAGCCATTACCTTGCAACGCTCATCTCTGCCGCATTGCATTTAATCGTTTATTCCCTGGGGGAATCATAGCTATGAGAATTGTGGTAAAGGCCCTCCTGATAAATTTAAATGAATGGGCCACAGTTATAGAACTATGCCTGCTGCTGGCGTCCTAGCAGAAAGAAATAATATAGTTCTGAACAGAACAGCAATAATTGGTCAGTCATTTTGCTGTGAATCTGTCAGTGAACAACGTGCAGCCAACATGCAGTCTTTCGCAATAATTCAAATGGAATTGTGGGAAAACAGGATGGAAAGCAATTGCTTCTGCTAAAAAGAGAAGACTCTGATCTGTCTGTACTCTAGGCTACAAAAATATTTTAGCAATTTACAAATAGGCTTGTTTAGAGAAGAGTAGGTTATTGTCAGTACATAGTAAAAGAAGACAGATTATTTTTGCCATTGCCTGTGACTGAGCTCTGCAACCCTGGGAAAGTCTGAGGAACCGTAAACCTACACAGTCTACAATCTGTATGTATTTTTGATGAATTCAAGACCATTTTTATTGATATCAGATTTTCACTTTGCTGATGTCATTTTGATCATTTGTGCGGTATTCAGTCACGTAAAATGAATGTAATGCATTCATACCACTACTCTTAAAGAAGTTGCTCTACACTTAAAAAGCCTTGTACCCTGTAGGCAAAACCTGTCCCACGGGCACAACCTGTGCTGTATGTCACTATGCAAATCTGGTAATATGCATGCAGTGCTTTCTTAGGAATATGAATGTGTTCCAGTAGCGTGGATCCTTCCAGGTCATCCCCTCTCACACACACTTTTTGTTCCTGCACCTCCCCTGTTACAGATGGTTGTAAGGGGTTCCTAAGGCATCAGAAGTGTTAGAGTCTTATCTGCCAAGAATAAGGTAAACCATCTTTATAATGTTAGAGCCACTTTGGTTGAATAAAAAGGAAAATCACTCTGTTTATAACAACCACACTTCCTGGCTGTCTGGGTTTACTCAGATACTTGGTTCTACATACAGTACCATGAAGGGAAAAGTCCAGTTTGTCTCACAAACCCATTTTTAACTCGATACTTAGTTTGGGAAACGCTGACCGATAGTTTGTTTATTGCCCTGTATTTAAATAAATATTTTTTGAAGTAAAATGAAGAAATATTTAACTTGGCTCATCATCCCCTCACATTAATTGTGTGGTACTGTGGGGTGTCATAGTAAGGTGTCAGTCACTGACTGAATCCCTACTGTCTCTAGGATAAACAATAGGTTGATCCCATGTTTTGTTGGTGTTTGTTATTCCCCCTCACCACCATTCTCTATGTTGACAAATGTCTCTTTACACTTCCAGGTAAAATGGCCTTGCTCCATCATCCACACCTAACCACTGACACCATAGAGGCAGGCCAAACAGAGCCAGGTGAATCATCTATGATTGCACTTTTTCAAGGCCAAAATGTAGATTTTGAGACAATAAATCCAGGCTTTGCTGGATTTGCTGGTCCTTTTACTTATTGACCTTAAGTTTGGTGTAAGTGTTTTATTTTCATTTTATTTTCATGCAAACCAAAACAAAACAATGGGCTTCTTCAAAGTGTTAACATTTCCACAAATCAAGGGTCATAGCCTGTGAACCAAGATGGAGAATAGTAAAATATGACTGCACAGCTAATGGTTTTTCTGCTCTGTGATAGATCTCTGTCATGTGAAGGAATATGTCTGGTATGATCAGTGAAGGCCTTCTGAGGTTTAACGGCATTTGTTCCACCTGGCTACATTGTTTCCAATCTTAGAGCATCATCAAGGAGCAAGAATGCAGTCGGCTCACTTTGTGTCTAAGATAAAGAACCTTTGCTGAGTGGTTCAACTAGAAAATTAAATGGAGTACGTTATTTCAATTGTCGATTGCACACAAACTCCAACCAAAATGAAAGTTGGCTTTTAACCCAACCCCTCTAAATCATAGAGGGTTTGGGGGTTACAATGTTTGGGCACCTGTGGAGTCATTAGGGTTAACTATCTTGCTCGAGGACAGAACAACAGATTGTTCACTTGCCAGCTCTGGGATTTAATCTTGCAGTTACTTGTCGAACACACTACCCGCTAGGCCTTTTGCCTAGATGATAGTGAGTTTAAGTAAAAATTACTGTTGACATTATTAATATGTTGTGACATAATGGATAACTTGCGACAGTCGGGTATTCTCTGGTCAGCTCAGGCAAGGGCATTCAGTCGGAATAGCCTTAGACTAGAAATAACAGAACAAACTGAGTGACCCAGATAACATTTTAATGTCAGACTACCTGGTGACCTTTGACTGTGACCAGGGAACAGTGACATTTATATTATGGTGTAGCCCCATGTTGTTTTGCAATCCAGAGCCAATGGAAAGCAGGTCATTATATGTCTGCATGTTACACATAATTTTGTCTTAGCATGTATTTCTGTTAATGTGTTTGTTTTGACAGTTGCTGTGTGAACTTATTGGCATTACTTATAATTCTGCAAAACATGTACTGTACACTAGCAGGAAATCCATGTTTTGTGTGTTAATGAATATATGTGTGTGTGTGTGTGCGTGTGTGTGTGTGTGTGTGTGTGTGTGTGTGTGTGAATGGGTGTGTGAGTGGGTGTGGGTGGAGGTGTGTTTGTGGATGGGTGTGTATGCTTATGTATATGAAAGTGGATGTGAGGGTGAGAGAAAGAGAAGCATGTCAAGAAATACTGTTTTGGGGCAAACCTCCTCTCTAGCACTAGAACCGCCAAGCCTTTCAGACGAACACCAGAGGACTACAATGCAAATATAACCCTGCTTTGAACGTCTTTTTACCCAAACACATACTTACCAATATAAATGATCCAAAGACACAAATAGTGTATTCTTTACCTATGGATATTGCCTCCACCTTCAACTGACAGGGGAGATAAAGCCCTATTTGTTACCGTACCTCTGGACTCCGTCAACGTTATTGCAACATACAGAACTGCCTGTTTGCACAAAAACATGTTGTTCAAACATTATCCCTATTTCTTCCCTGTGTGTTAACTTATCCTATGAGATCTGGTGATCGTTCTGGCTTAGACGTGGCTTCTTAGAGATATGGCGTAGACATAACATTTTACTTAGAGATCTGGTGTATTTTGTTTTCTGCCACCAAGGTTTTTTGATGGTAACATTTTGAAGACAAATGATTCCAAAAAAACCCGCAAATGGTCCATTTGTCATGACTATAGGTTTGCACAGCATTGCATATGTTGCGGTTGCGTGCATAACGCCATCATGTCATGTGTTATGCTACATGTCTCAGATGTCAATCTTTATGTGCAGGGGAGAGAGTGGCAGAATGAATGTGTGCTCTTTTCTCATCCTCCTCCTAAATCAACATGTCAGGATTGTGTAAGTTCATCATTAGAGGGGAAACATGGTTGTTGTGGTGACAACTCACTTGTTTCTCCGTCAGTTACCGATGAAAAAAATGATCAGTCAAGTCTGTTTTACTGGCTAATTCCAGAATAACAGGCTGACTCAGTCTTTGTTTTTACAAACTTCAATATATAAGTCAAACAGGTGAATGTCATTGCACAACCAAACATGGCATCAGCAATATTATTCAGGTACATCTGTTCATGTAACAACTCCTCTGGCCAGAGTTGTCTGGTTCGTTGTCCTCCACGGTGACATTGAAGAGGGTACTGTGGATTGGTTTACCAGTTGTACTTGTGCACGCGCGTCACACGCGATATCTCTGAGGAAACGTGGGTATGGATGCACCTTAACGGTTGAGATCTGGCAATTAACTAAATCGCTTTGAATTACACGATCACGGTCTTGCCGCGGCACGCACGGCCCACGGCATCCCGGATCACAGAGCTGCCCCAACGGCTCACGACGCTGTCTGATGAAAGGATCGAAGGAGTTGTCCTGTATGTCTTCGGGCCAGTCATGCTGTTACCGGGGCAGAACATGTTGTGGACAGGGTCTTTCTGCGTGAGGCTGTTAAAGGGGGGGTCTCAACCATTGTTTTCCCCTGCAGTCCGCAGTTCTTGGCATCAGCATTCGCTAGTATTTTACCGGGCCTGTAAGAGAGCTCGTAGCTGTGAGCCACCAACTTTAGACCGCATCAAAGCATGTGAGGAGATACCATCTGTGGCCTTGGCTTTTACTGATGTAATCGCCAAGGCTGTCTTGTGGTCAGGGTCATGAGTATGCATTGATTGATGTATCATGTTTTGTTTTGTTTTGCCTTTGTATAGATGAAAACCAACCGCTTGCAGCTCGTGTAGAAAAGAACCCTTTTTAATGTACCATCTAAATTGTTCAATACATAACATTGTAAAAAAGGAAGTGTAAAATGATGTCACACAACCAATTAGGTATACTGCATGAAGCATCCATAATGCAAAAGCATGACGCTAAAACTCTAATTTTTACTTTTAACATTGATTTCAAAATTAAAAGAACCATACAACTTTATGCACAATTTACGCCAAATATTTTACAAATGTTTTTATTGAAGAACAATGCAGATGTTTATAATTCAACACTTTGCAAATCAAAATATGCACCTTCAATTTAAACTATTACAGTACATAATACTAGCTAGAAAAATATTGGGTAGCCCGGCCTGTATTGACTCTTATGGTATTGCCCACCGGCAGCTATTTTGTTCTGCATTGGTTGTTCTGTGATAATCAGGGAGCAGTTGTGAATGAAGACTAAACTGTTGGGGGATGTTAGGGACCACAGTCAGTCATTAGGAAATATCCTTACACTCTAGGGGTGATTGTTTTTGGAGAAGCATTCCATATGGGGAGTTTTAAATCCTTTGAGACACCAAGGCAAAATGGAGATATGTATAGTATTGCATGAGGAAATGGCAATAGGGTGGAACACTGGGAAAGATGGATCTGGGGACTTAAATTTCTACTGCTGTGAGGATGGATAGCTCTGTCCTTGGATGAGGGGTCGTCCATCCTTATGGCCTTCACTATTTAATGGGCGAATCCACTCAGAACCCCATAAACTTCATCTCAGCAAACACACACTTCGCCTTCTGTGAGCTGAGCCCCACCTCAGACAGCCCATCTAACACCTCCCGCACCCGGTCGCCGTGTCCATCTTGTGTCTTTGCCACTGTTGATCAGGCAAACAACTGGTAGGACAGCTGTATTCACCATCTTTAATCCCCACAAATCCACAGGCCACTATACTTTCTGGCACAATTAGCATCATGGTGTTAACCCACTGTCACTATGTTGACCCTCTGACACCATGACAAATGCTTCACCAGATTACCTTGTACGTAGCCCACTTTCACGGGAATTGGAAAGGTAACAGGCTCTGCTTCGGTGAGGCTGCTCACTGGAGACTGGTGGTCCCAGACACGCAAGAAACTCTTCACTAAACTCTGCAATGCTCCTCTTGTTCTTAGACCAAATGCACATCTGTCAATCCATTGCGCTGGGCCCTGGAAACCAATCACTGCCTAAAAGGCTTGGACCTTGAATGATGAAAGTCAGTTTACATTACTCTTGACTGTCATATTCCGCCTCCACAGAAATCCTGCCTAGCAACTGAAGTGGTGCTTGAGGCCAATTTCGTAACACTCAACTGTCTTGTGAAATTGCTGATGTGCTATCTGGCCACAGCTTATGGTGATTCTCATTCACATCCATATTGACATTATATGGCACTTTTCTAAGATGGCTTAGTGGTGAAGACCGTAGGGCCAGGAACCAAAAGGTCTCTAGTTCCCCCTCCCAGAGGAAAAATTGAAAAAAACTCTGGTCTGTCCTTGACCAATGCAAATCAAATTGCTCCTGTGTTGTTCTGGATGAAAGCTTACTTACTAAAATTTAAATTTTCTGTGCTGTTCACTATCTGTTTAATTGGAGGCTCTTCATGTCTGTTTTCTTTCATACTGCTTCAACAATGTGTCCTCAATTCTGAAAGAACTGGCATACTGTAGTGCTGAATGAGTCGTTTTATGAACCACTTCCGTCGATGATTGATAAGCAGTTTTAGGTCGAAGCATCTTTGTGTTAAGCGATGCAGTCTCTGCACCCTGAAGCCTTCAGTTTAGCCATTTTGAATAGGATTCGGTTCCAACAGTTTTTGTCTCTATAGAGAGATATCCATCACACCATTTCGAAAGCATGTGGAGCTAATCTCCAAGGGTTCTCAGAGAGTTTGGGGCTGAGAAATCTCAGTAGACAGTAAACTAAATCAGTCAAAGTCATCTGACTGGGTAGGCGTAAGACCGTGAGTGGGATAAAGGGTGGAGTAGTCCAATCTCAATGCCACAGAGCACTCATTGTCTGGAAAAGGTATCTCTTTTGCATGACAAAACAGTTCCAGCCTTTCTAGTTAATACATTTAGGTAATTTCACAGACGCTGATCTCCTAAGAGTGTTATTATCTCCTGTAAATTCTCATATATGCTGAAATGTAGACAACATTCATTAAGGGTAAGTATCTCAATTGTATGGCAAAAAACGTTCCAGTCTTTCTGCATGTTTTTTCTAAAAGCTGTTCTCATGTCCTGTGCATTCAGTGCAGTGTAGCAGTATGTGTTAGAACTGATCAGGCCACTTTACAACCCACTCAGTCTCCAGAGCTACCGCCATAACTTCTGTCTAACTCACTTGCTAAGTTGTTGGCGGTATCTTCTCCCAAACCCCAGGTCTGAAAGCATATCTGTGAAGGGGTCTCCCAAATCAGTTACTAATTTGGCTATAGGAAAAATTGCTTCTGTGTAAATACCGCAATGCTAGTTTTATTGAATAGAGCTCTCAGTATCAGAAAGTGTCACTGTGACCATGGAATTGTTCTACTCTGCTGTCCATACTCTCAGTGTTTCTGTTACCATGGAATTGCTCTACTCTGCTGTCCATACTCTCAGGCAGTGTTTCTGTTACCATGGAATTGTTCTACTCTGCAGTACATACTCTCAGACAGTGTTTCTGTTACCATGGAATTGTTCTACTCTGCAGTACATACTCTCAGACAGTGCTTCTTTTACCATGGAATTGTTCTACTCTGCAGTACGTACTCTCAGACAGTGTTTCTGTTACCATGGAATTGTTCTACTCTGCTGTACATACTCTCAGTCAATGTTTCTGTTACTATGGAACTATTCTAATCTGCTGTATGTACCCTCAGACAAGTTGAATCTTGAATTTGGTGACTGAGATATTTTCCCTAAAGTATGTTTTCTTTCAGACACAAAAGCTCTTTGTCTTTTAGCCTTATGTTAAGGCAGCCCTAGGTGAAATATTGGCACATTTTGTTATTCTATAGGGATCCTTTACAACTCCAACACTCCAGCCCTTACTGAATGCTGCTGTAAACATTAGAGCCATTAAGTTGTGTTCTGGAGTTGGCATTTGATTGGGCCTGGCGGAAACAAAAATATCTTCTATTACCAGCCACTGTTGAGTCACACAGCCAGCCGCACTCGCAACTGGTATAATGGTGTATGAGTCAGACCTTGACTTCCCTCCATCCCTTGTCTAAATATATAAAGGCCGCACAGTGGTTCTCTGCACATGTTTATTATGAGTCCCTGTCTGTTTGTTTCTATGTGAGGTTGGATGAGAGTGGTGAATCTTCTGAAACTTCTGGCAAGTTGGCATGATCATGGTGCCGTTGTTCTGTGCCAATCTGTGGGCAGTGCCAAGCTGTCCTGTGTGTGTGTGTGTGCGTGTGTGTGCGTGTGCGTGTGTGTGCGTGTGCGTGTGCGCTAAATGCTTGTGTGGTATGTGCGTGATACACTGCCTCGTTGGCAGAACAGCTGTGTTGAGTTTTGCCACTGTAGTGTCTATCAATAGAGTTAATAGAAAACAACAGAGGCATTGTTTTACTGAGGATAAATATGCACTAAGGGCTGCTGTTGGCTTTCATCAGAATCATGTTCTAGTCACTCAACTTCTGTCTTACCAAAACTGATACATTACAGTGTGCTGTGTAAATTATCTGCGTTCAGAGGGGTTCTACTCTTTCGCAAAAGTTGGTTCTACTTCTGTGGGCGGGTAGGATCATTTTTTGTGGATGGACCACAAAAAACATAAATAGAGCTTATGTGAGATTTTAGTTCGTAGTTTCCTCATTGCAAAGTTTTGGCATTTCCTAAACATACCCAGGAAACTAGTGAGAGTGACTGATACTGACTGATAGGATCACCCTGCAGTATTTTCTCTTGTCCAGTTGTTACAGATCTTTATACCTGCTCGGAGTAAGAATGAAATCATTCGGTATTACATAACAGAGAAAGGCTGCGTTCCAGGGAATCAAAACCACAAACTGTAATGGGGGAATTCTGACTGACTCACTGATCAGTTACTCAGCGTTTGTCTCGAGTCATTTTGATCTTCTCGAACATGGCCACAGTCACTAGGCAGGTTAGAGCTGGTTGGTTTGGGCCTTGTCTTTGAGTCCCTGACATCTTACTGGGTGAAAGGGCTAGGTCAGAGGTTGTAATGATGTAACACAGAATGAATGTATGTTTTTTTACTTATTGGACCATGTCAACCATAATCATGTTGTGAATTGTGCTTCTTAGCTCTTAGTTTCATATGCTAACAGCTCATAAAAGATGCATGAACTTCTCTAACTGGGCCTCCTTTAGAAGTTTTAAAAGCAATTACCCTCCACATTTATAATCATCTGTTCAGATGTTTTCTTTCTTCCATATGTGTTTTCTCCTTGGAGTTGATGTCAGCACATAGACAGTTTGCATGCCACTTCTAAATGATTCCTCTTTAGACCTACAAAATCACTATAATTTAGCTGGAAACATTCATAATCAAAACCATTCATGCATGGTGGCCCGTGAATTAAAAGCCTCCCTGGTTCATACCCAATTCATGGCACATAGACCAACATTGGCTGCGTTCCTTCCTGCACAGTTTCATGTCTAACCTGTATCAGTTTACTTACCAGTCAGTCGTTAACAGTGGAGGCTGGCTTCAAAGCGTTGGCAAAGTTGGCATGACCAGTGCAATTAAACATGTATGCCAAGGCAAACAATAGATCTTGTACTATGCTGCCAGCCTGGTTGTCTTACAACATTATTATTACTGTATACTGGTTCCTCAGTGAAAAAATATTGTCACAAATACACCCTCTTCTGGACAAAGAGGGTACAGCAAAGCCAGAAGATGGCTGTCAATGTTACCAGCTGCAGTATCTTGGAAAGTCATGGGCTGCTTTGGTGACAAACTACGTAACTAATTTATGTAGTTAATTTGTTTCTGAACAAATTGTTTCTGAACAAATTGTTATATCATGTTGCATTCTGGGTGTGATTTCTATAACCAACTTTTATGGTGGGGGGTCACATGGGTTGAGCGTCCCTTGACAACACAGTCCCTTTGGGGAGAGTAATTACATTTAACACCCCTCTTCGCACAAATGTCCAAGAATGCACGCTGGTATTCTAACCGCTACACACACACTCTGATGTTAGCTTGTGACTAATCTAAAAGTGGGGTGAATGTCATCTGACAAGTCATTGTCCTTTTTCTTTCAACACCGTTGTCTCCTCTGTACAGTCTACTTACAGCGAATGCTCTGATGGACCTCTAATGGAACTCCTTTGGAGGACGGACATGTTTCTGTTTGTCCCTGTACTGCATGATATGTTTGTACACGGTGTTTAAAGAGAAGAACAGAGGGGTGTCCTGCGGACAGAGTTGGTGAGGTGACTTTGGTGAACTTTGAGTTAGTAAAGTGAGGATACCTGGGCATGTGAGTGTGTGTGTGTGTGTGTCAAAAGGAGTGTGAATTTTTATTTTATTCTGGGGAGGGCTGTGTGTTATTTTGGGGGGTGGCAGAAGAGAGGGCAGTGTGGATTTTTTTGTGGTGGGGGTTGTTTTAAAGCGGTTTTGTTGATTTTGTTAACTTGTTCCATCCTTCCCCTGGCTTGTGTTATGGTACTTCCCTATAGGGGGATATTCCAAGAATCTGAGCTGCGTTCAGTTGTTTACATTTGTAAGAATGTTCAGGTAGAAATATGTAATGAAGTACAAACATGCATCTCCCCTCCAACAAGTAGAACAGGAATCACATCTGAACAGGAATCACATCTGCTCTATTCTTGGAAGTGTAATGCACCGCTGCCAGTTAGTGTTTCTGTCCCAACCAGATGCCAATCCACATAACACCACAAAATGGGACCTGGCGTGACTGACTGTGGCACCCATCTAATCTATGACAATATCATACTTTTGGACAAAAGCATAATATTGGACAAAATGAATTTCAATATAGCTAGCTTGGTAAATAATTCACATGTCTTGCAAGCTGTATAACTGAACAGCACCTGTTTATCTACACTTTTTTCACCATGGAGGCTACTGCATATCTGTGTGTACAGGAGCCACTGAAAAACATACTGGGATGGCGTAAAAGTGGCATATGTAATGGGTCCATCCTTTTGGACATTTGAAGACCTCTACTCCACATTACGTCAAGTTTGAGGTAGTGTCTGTTGCAGAGCAATAGATCTTCTGTTACTTGTATCTAAAATCCATTCCAAGAGGTAGGCCTAGTTTATAACTTTTACTGTCCTAGTATTTGGAGGGTGAACTTTTTTTAAATACAAGGGGAGGGTCAAGTGGATATATTTTTTATGTTTGGGAGGGTGGTGATCTTTTCATATTTATACCTAGTGTTTGACCAGCCTGTCCTAAATAAATAACAAACTTTCCCTAACGGCCTCTGGGGAAGGGTTTTTACTAGTTTCTATATTGACCCTAAATTATTAATTATTTGTCTTCACAAAATTAGATCTGATCCAAACCACACTGTTATATTCATGCCGAAGCCTAATTGTCAGAACATTTTATTTTCTTAACAGATGAATCTAATTTAGACCTTTTTACACCATAGCCTGATAAATTTGTAAGATACAGTATATTTTCTTGAAAAGTTTGATTTTGGCAAAAATGTGTCACTGACTTGCCCATGGTTTAAATGTTTAGCACTAAGTCAATGGGAAGTTAGGCATTTGACTAGGCAAGTGTGACGTACAACACAGTTATAAGCGTGATAGATTTAGTGGCAGGGAAACAGACAGTTTCCACGGTTGTGGTGCAGATGAAGACTGAATGGGAAGCAGGCTAGATTTTTTTTTAAAAAGTTAATTTCTTTGTGTCAAGTATTCAGGGGAGGTGACTGTACCTTTGTACTTTCAATTTGAAGCGGTCATCAAATGCTAAATGTGTTAACACCACCATCTAGATGACCAACGGCGTTAGGAATATCAGTCGTGCCATGGGTTTGGTGTGTGAGGAAGAAGCTGGTTCAGGGGATGAGACGCGATAGAAAGAAATATAACGAGAAGCTGGGAAAAGTGTTTGAGGTAGTTACTTGGTGAGTATACTTGGTGAGATCTACGTGCTCGTAGCCTAACAGTACCCCCACCCCTCTCACTTTAGTCTCTCACTCGCTCTCTCTTACGCTCTCTATCTCTCCTTCTCTGTGACAGGAGTTTTGACCAGATGAGTGTGTCAACAGAGTACAGCATCAGGACAGAGGGGGACCAGGATGATGCCTCCATGCAAAGCTTGGACATGTCGGCCTTTAGCAGCCTCAGCCCCAAGAAGTACAGAAAGAAGGTATGTCATGACACTGGAATAGGAGTCCTCTTTTGTGTTGTAAAGAATAATCTGAAAATATCCATTGTATATTGAGTTATTGTAATTTAAACCAAACTCTTTTCGCTTCATGTGAGGCCCATCCTGACACATTTAGGACACCCCTAGAGTGACTTTGAAATGAAATGTCTTATTGAAATGTGAGTTTACATACAAGTTCTGCTACTGTTCTTTTACTTTCTATGTCAAAAATTGAGTGGTTAGAATCGTATAAAACACACTTGATTAAACAATGACTAATTCTTATCAGTTGAGAGTGATGTAATCTATCATTTAGCTTTGAGACATGTTCCTGATACTACTCCTGAGCACCTCTTGCTCCAAGCCTGGCTGTGCAGGTCTTTGGGCAGTGTGCAGTGGAGGGCAGTGTTGACTCACTTTGCAGGGCCTTGTCCAGAAAGGTTGGCTGAATCCTAAACCAGATCCTTCTCCTTGCTGCCCAACCCTCCATTTTCTGATCAAGCGTGCCTCTGCCAAGCACAATTGTCGAAAAACCAAAGGATTTAACAGGATTCAGGGTGAAAGTGGTAATGAGACCCTCCAGTAACCACTTTGAAGAGGCCAGTGTGTGGTGCTGTCCCAACACCCACTGTGAGATGTAGTTAGACATTTACGTCAGCAGTACAAGTTCCTCAAACAGACACCTCACTTAAAGTTTATGAGTCATTTTATAGCTTTGTGTTATTTACAAGTTGGGTCTTGAATTTTTTTTTTTTTTTGAGAATTCCTTCTTTGCTTGCAATGTTTCTTTCATAGCAGATCATTGTACATAAATCACTAGGATTAAAGGCAGATATATTTGTGATAAATCACAGATAAAATAGTTTTTCCATGAAACCCAGTAACGCCTCAAATGCCTTGAGTTAGTTGTGTTTTTAAAGGTGTGTTTGAATACATCTAGAAACCTGAACCACAGTGTATGTGGTTTTATCTTTCATGTATTTCCTGAATTGTCTGAGACCATTTGGAAACAAAAGAATAAGGGTCTCTTTTCAACAGGATATTTAATGAGTAAGTCTGGTTGAGACGTTGTCCTCTGTTAAACCATTTCTACTTCCGAAGGAGATGTGTGCACATGTAGTGCATGCCCTTATAAAAAAGTAACCCCAAACCATTAACAATGTGCCAGTCACGAGGGAAATAAAAAAAATGCACTCTGCCACGTGTCAGAGTGACTCAGATTCATGCATTAATAAGCCAATATACAAATACGCTGTTACATAGAACTACAGTATACTAACTGTATTTAATTTCCTTGTTTTAGTCCAACTTAAGGTAGATCTCCTGTCTACTAAGTTGTTATATTGATGAAGAGGTTAGCGGGCTTCTGACGGAAGGAAGGGTGGAGTTCTTTGGCAGACATCCGTGTCCATACATGCTCAATGGATCATTCATTCCTGCGGCTGTTTGCTATGTGAAAGCTCTTTCACAATACTTTGTTATGCTGCACTTTACCTGGTGTGGTACCAATGGAATTATGCCGGGAAGAAAATTACATTCATTTGTTTGATACAAGTCTAATCAGGACTAGGCAGGTACAGATATATACGAACTTCACACATCTCTTGGTTCATTTTTTACAATGTTTCCCACATTGTTGGATTTTGCGACCTCATGACTTTCATACCAGCTTATCGGGAGGCTGATAAATATTTACCTTTTGCACCTGATAAGCCACTGGTGCAGCAGGATATGGTGAGTTTCTTGGGACTCTGAAGAAAGTTACATTACAGCAGTTGTCGCTAAAATGGTATGTACTGGTCTCATGTTACATGCATTATTTTATTTTATGATCAGGATCTATAACCTGTTCCAGTCAATTGTAGTAGGGAGGCATACAGCGTGACAAACTCTTTAATCCTGCTGGGCATCTCTTTATTCCATTACTAATTGGAAGACAGTGGCAAATGTTACTGAAAGGATTGTTGCTGAATAAATAAAATGAACAAACATATTACAAAATGTTTTATTAAAAGCAGAAGAGGTCATAATCACATATCTGGCGACATAAAGTGTGAGTAAGACATACGTTCACACTTGAGTCACTAAAGAAACATTTATCCAGAGGGTCCAGAACCTGGTGCTTACATCTCCATGCTTGTCACCCTGCGGGAATAGTAGCCACAATCTTGGCATTGCAAACGCCTTCTCAACCAATTGAGCAGCACGACAAGAGGCAGACTGATTCATTTAACCAGGGGCAACAGATATTAATGCATATATTTAACCCTTCCTATGAGGCTTTATATGACATCATATATTTAACTTAATTCATGTTGCTTTCTGTCTCTGTATTTTTTATAAGTGTATTGTGTATTATATTCTGTGCGTGTATTGGCTTATTTCTACGGGTGGTATTTAGTCTAATGGTGCTGTACAGAACTTATTGCAAATGTTTGATGACCCGTTCATTCCTATTGGCTTCCACTTACTGAATCCTACATTGAACATCCATGGTTACTGACTTTTGGGCATTGCAGAACTGTTCCTATTATATTATATCTGCTTAATTTACCACCCAAATGCAGTAGAAACAATAATTTTCTTGGCTGGCTGATAGAGACACCATTTCGCTTGTTTTTCTCCCCTAATTTTGCTATAGCAGATGTTATCTACCAACCTACTAGCAGATGGTCAACTACTCCCAACAGATATGGAACAGTTGAAGATGGGAGCAAGTGTTCCTCGTAGGCAGCCATTCATGCATTTTTCCACACTGCCCCTTCAACCAGGAAGTCATGTGGGTCAACGCATGTGAGGGCATGCTCAATCACTTGACAACCTCAGTTAACTCATCAGGCGCCCAAGCCTGCCCCTGGGATTTGAAAGGGGAAATGAGACCGGGAAATCCCTGCTGCCAACGCCTCCCCACTCTCTGGGCGAAGCAGACCAATTTGTTTTGTCCTTGGGGCTTCCGAGTCCAGTTAGCTGTACAGCCACGGCTCAGACCTGTTTTGTCGCTGGTGGTCGCTTAGTGCTACATAAAGAATGCCTGAGAGTGCCCTACAGTATGACCAACATAATGGAGCTTGACTTGTCAAGGAAAATGTGAGACGGGAGGGGACCCAACCTCTGTTGCTATTAGTATTGCCGTGGCAAAAACAAAAGGTGTGTCTGCACTCAGTCTGGTTACTTATCTGTTCTGTTCTTTTTGTCTCCTCCCAGAGCTCAGACGGAGTGTTAAACCGGATCGGCAATTTCTTTTCCAGCAAGAGAAAGAAGAGCCAGAGCAATTCATTCCCAGCAGGTTCAGAGGACGGGTCCCAGCAGGGTCCTGGCTCCCCTGCCTCTCCTCACTCCCCTGGTTCTTCCTTCTTCCCCCACCAACCTCCAGAGGAAGACAGTCAGAGGACCCCGACCCCGACCCGAAGAGAGGCGGAGGTAGTGGGAGGTCCGAATGGAGCCAGATCACTGCGAGGGAATCCGTCGGAGGGATCAGTGTTTAGTGGCAGCTCCAGCCCAAGTACCTCCAGCCAAAGTTCTTTGTTTGCTGTGGACACAGGGCACCTGCCTTTTGCAGACAGCGACAGCGGCGGCCAGGGAAGCGTAAAGGAGGTGCAGGTGTCCAGGGTGAGCCGGGTGGAGGCAGAGGCAGATGGAGAGGCAGACAAGAATTCTGGAAATCTGTCTACCACAAACTTGTTTCCCTCCAGAGCAGAGCGAGGGCCAGAGCCGAGCCTCACTGAGGACTTTGAGGGGGAGGTAAACAGGAGGCTGCAGGTACATATTGAACAAACTACTGTGAAGGACAGGGAGGGATCGGAAGGTGGCAGCCCAGTAGCCCGAAACAACCTCAGTTCATTTGAGCTCTCTCAATCTCAGCTTACCACCAGCGCCACTTCTCCGGTCACGGAAAATAAAAAGATCTCTCTGAAGACATCCGTTGGAGGGAAAGTTAGTTATCTGGTGGGAGTCACTTTGTGCTCTCAGTCCCGAACCCCTTCCTCCTCAGACCATCAGCCAGAGGGAGAAGAGGGGGAGGACAGCCCAGCTATGGGGAAGAAGCATCGGAGAAGGGCTCTGAAATCCAGCGGCAGCAGTGACATAGCTCCACCCAGCCAGACCCCAGCATCGGATTCACCTGGGACACTACACAAAGCCTTGTGGGTGGAGACGGACCTCGGAGAGGAGGAGTGGGAGAGGAGGGGGGAGAGAGCAAACTCACTTCAAGCCTTGGCCATACCTGTTACTGTCGCCCCTGTGGAGGTCACTGAAACTGCAGGTGTCCCAGCCACCACTACAGAGTTATCAGAAGCAGCACACGGTGGCAAAGGGCCAATCCTGGCTGAATACACAACACCAGCCTCCAGGGAGACGGAAACAAACATAGCTCGGCCGGAGGAGCTCAGTTTAGGCACAAACTCCGAGACCAGTCCCCCTCTGGAGGGCCAGACGAGTCTGAGCAAAGAGGAAAAGCGCAGGAGTTTGAGACTGTCTCGTAGTGAGAAGCTTTTCTCTAAGGAGGTGTACGTGAGCCCTGAGCCAAGTTTTGATGCAGACGAGCCGAAGGACGGTGAGCTGAACAAGAACGACATCAAAGATTTGGCATCAAAGATTACTCAGAGGTCAGAGGTGAATCTGTAAGTGTTTTTTTTTCCCTTTGCTCTTTTTAAAAAAGCACTTTAATCCTAAACAGGAAAAGGGGGAGTGAGACAGAGACGGTGGGCTGTGCAACCTGAGCTCAGTGTTCCCCTGCCTCTTTGTACTAGAGGAGAACAAAAAGAGTAGTTCTTCACACAGCTGAGAAATCTCCTGCGTCATTGAAACGTTTAAGTACAATGCTAGTACTCTAATATTTGGACTGCATGCTACTCAAATTGTGTATTCAGGAGGCCATGTACTGTACAACAATATCTTCATGTGTTTGCTCCAGGCGTTATTTCTGTCCTGAATGTTGAGTCATGACAAAAGATACTCTATAGGTTACCACATGTCACTGTTTGACTAATGCTTTACAGAACTGAATCAGTACAATGCTGATAAAAGTAAGACAAAGCCTTCAGGTATCTTTGTAGACACAGTATGTCATGAGCACTATGTATTTAGTTGTAATCATATAGAACAGTATAGCCTGCTTTTATATTAGAACTGTGTTATACATCACAAGAAAGTAATCGGATGCCTTGTAGGATATTTTGTTCTACTTCTCAGTTTAAAGTGAGATCAGTTTTGTCAAGGTAAACAGAGGAGAGCAAATGTTTTCAGGTTTCCTTCAGGACAATTCAAATGTTGTATGTTAAACAAAAATTGGGATTTTATTTTAAACAGTATTTATAACAATAAATATGCACACCTGCCCTATATCTAGAAAACTAGAAAAATTATCTTCAGAGAGAAGACGATTCAAAATAGATTATCAATAAACATTCAAAATGTACACAACAACATAAAAATCAACAACAACAGGAGTGGTCCATGAGCTATTGTCAGGTTCCCTGCCTAAAGGGTTTTCCAAAAGCCATTGCTGCGCCCAGACACACCCCACTCCTTCCTATTTACAATTGTCTTCCAGTATTTTGATCCCATTTCTGCCTCCTCCCTTATTTTGTGTTGTTTTTAATGTAAATACCTGTTTCTCTCTCTTCTCTGCCCAGTCTGCCGAGTCTTAAAAAAGTGTATGTGGATGATGTTAAGGATGATTATATCATAACTGCAGAAGCATTTACTGAAAATGCTGACCTTAGTCACCATGAGGCCAAGGCTGTAGACTGTTCCCCAACGACCCCAGTCCCAGAGCTGGATGCGGCCTCTCCAACCGCAACCATGCCAGGACGTAAAACACAGACCTACTCTAGTTCAGGAATTAGAGGTCAGAGGATGTCCCAGGTCACAGCGTCTAAACCAGGGGATGCCAGTGTGTCAAAGAGCCCATCTTCACCAACTGAACCCAAGTCTAAAGCTGTCCAGGGCGTGGCTATAGGCAAAGGTTTCACAGGTGGCGCCATTGCAGGGATTTCTAGTGGGGCTCCATCACAAAGGACACCTAAAGATGGCAGCGAAAAACCAGAGGTTGCGTCTCCTACATCGACGGATCCATCAGTTGCTAGTAAAACAGAAGTCACTGACAGCTCCAAGTCGAGGATCCCCAAAAAGTCATTGACAGAAGGTGTATCGAAACCATCACTTTCAGCAGACGTTACCACGGCAATCAATGTTTCGGAGGCTGGGTCTGTGCCTCTGCCCACGGCTGGTTTCAAACCACAGAAGAACCCGAAACCTAAACATTTAATTATGAAAATAGACAAAAAGCCTTTTACAGAGGAAGTGAAGACTGTGAGTTCTGAGGAAATACCAACTCATAGGCCTGTTAAAGCAGAAGAACTCTCCCCTACTAATGAATCAGTCATGACATCTATGTCCAGCGCAGACCCTGAGGACAAAATGACTACAGCTAAAACCAGAGAACCAAAAGACGTAAAAAAACAGGGCTCCACACGCCCAGACAACAGCAGCAGCAGCATGATACCAAAGAGCCGTTTACCCAAAGCCCCCGACAACTCTTCGTCTCCGGCCGTCAGAAAGCTGAAAGTTGGCAAACTCAACACCAGCGACACAGGCAGTAAAAAGATCCACATCACTGAGAAAGCTTCCAGTGCCAGTAGTCTGCCATCCACGCCAACCAGTCCAAAGCAGCAGGAGCTTTCGAACCCAGAGGACAGGCCAACACATGAGACACTGACACCAGAAACGAAGAAGGGTAAGACAAACATCTAATGCATTTTTGAATGTGGCTATTGATAAATTTATGCCTGCTTAGTGCTAATGTCTTTGTACTGTCTAGCTTGGAAAGCTAACAAATTTCACCCATGTGTATTTAATAGTGCTAATACTTCAGCACTATCCAATGTACAGTAGCTTTCATGCAGATTAGATGTGCAATATTGTTACTGTTGCACAATGAATGACCACTAGACACTTACTGAAACTTTCAAAGCATTAACAAATATGAGGTATTGTAGATGTCATATATTTTAGAGGAAATGGCTCTCATTTTGCAAAGAATGATGAACACTAACCAACCAGCTGATTTAATAACTGCCTGACTAACTATTAAATTACCAACAGAAAGAAAGTGGCCCTGCCCTTTGCCAGCAACACTGCCCCAACAGCCTTCCAATGAGAGCACTTCTCATGATGATTCGGATCCCCCAACCAAGCCAGAGAAACCGGCCTCATTTAGACTGAAGAAACCGAGTAACATCACATCTCCCACCCTAGACAAGACAGCTGAGGATTCTGGGAAGACATCACCACCAAATTTGAAAAGTCCTGTGAAAGATCCAACTGATTCTGTGACGGTGGCTAGCAAGCTCCCACTGCTCCGTCAGAAAACTCCCCCAAAAAGAAAACCCAAAACATTTTCTGAAACACAAGTTAAATCTATAGATCATGTGTCACTGATCACTGAAAAATCTAAAGTAAAAGGTCAACAAACCACACCAGCAACACACTCCTTACCAACAGCAAACAGTAGGACGGAACTTATAAATGATCAAACAGATGAATCATCAAACAGTGGAACGAAGGAAATTCTGAAGGGCAGCAATAGTATTACAACTGAAATAAAACTGGAAGCAAAATCAGAAAAAGCACAAGAAAAATCAGTATCTGTCAGAACTGTCTCTATTACACAGGAGCAGCAAACCAAACCATCTCCAGATCTCTCATCAGAAACAGAGAGTTACAGTAACTATGAGGAGGGTTTAATCAGTAAATCACAACAGCAGCAGACAGGTCATGTAGAGCCAGTTGTAGTTCTAGAGAAACGGCCATGTAATGCAAGCCCCATTGTGTCTGCCTCTGCCACATCCACCTATGAGGAACTAAGTACATCCAGGAAGCTTGTGTTAACTAACAGCATTCACACTGATGCTAAGAACCATGTTTATTTGAACAGTGTTGATAAAGTCTCTTTAGCTTCAGAGAATGTCATATCCAATTCTGGAGAAGAGGTTAGCAATAATAAAAGTTGTGTAGGGAGTGGTCTGGATGTTGCTGAGGACAGATCACCCAAAATCAAATCCAATGTGGTTAAAGGTGGAGAGGGTCAAACTAAGGCAGCACAACAGACTCTGACTGGCTCACAGAATACATCTGATACCCTAGTTCATTTTCAGACCTCAGATGAAGTACCTATTGGTAATGCAATAGGTTCTAGCATATCCATAGTTTCTGCTAAGTCTGTAGTTTCTGATATATCCATAGTTTCTGGCAAAGAGACTGAAATGCAGGACAAGCAGTCAGTGAAGATCTCAGATGTTCGAACAATGCCTGGAATTGTTGCAAAACCAGTTGGAAATTCTGTAGTTCCCCTGAAGAAAGAGACATCTTCACTGAGACAGAATTTGACAGATGCTAATAACGTGCCATTCAAGGAAAAGAAGCAAGAAGAAACTGATGCGATTACTAAAAACAGTTCAGTTCAGTTATTAGATTCAAAAAAGGAATCAGAAACCATAAGCACAAGATTTCAGGAGAGTAGCATCTTGGTCCTGGATGACCCGAAACAGTATCAATTACAGAAACAAAATTTGGCAGATGCTAACAGCGGGCCACACAAAGAAAAGAAACAAGAGGACAAACCAACTAAGGGCACAGTCCCTGAGATAAACGCAAAACTGGACACAAACAATATAACCACAAAACATCAGGAGCAGAAGACGGAGAATGAGACAAGACAAGAGAGAAGATTGAGTGAAGAAGTTGCTAATAACACATTTATGATATTAGAAGTGAAGGAAGAATCAGAAACCGTAAGCACCAAAGCTCAGGAGGATAAGAGGTTGGTCTTCAACAACCCCAAAGAGCCTCAATCCCTGAAAGAGAATTTGGCAGATGTTAATTCTGGGTTAACCAAAAAAAGGATACAAGATGACAAACTGACTGGGGCAGCAATTAAGGGAACTGTTCCAAAACAGAAAACAAAATCTGTATATACAAAACCTCAGGAGCAGAAGATGGACAGTGAGACAAAACAAGAATGCAGACTGACAGAAAACACAGTTTCTAAGATATTAGACCCAAAAGATGAATCTAAAACCATAAGCACAAAAGTTCTAGAAGAGAAGGTCTTGATCCTCAACGACCCCATAGAGCCTTCATCAATACAACAGAATTTGGCAGATGCTAATAGCATGCCACACAAAGAAAGGATACAAGACACACCAACTGAGGTAACAACTACGAGGACAGTTCCTAAGGTGGACACAAAACAGGAAGAAAAATCTATAACTACAATAACTAAGGAGCAGAAGCAGGAGAATGACATAAAACAACAAGACAGACTGAGTGAAGTGGTGACTGAAAACACAGTGTCTAAGATATTAGAACCAGAAGAGGAATCAAAAACCACAGGCACAAAAGCTCAGAAGGAGAATGTCCTGGTTGTCAAAGAACCCAAACAGCCTCAGTCACTGACACAGAATTTGGCAGATTGTAATAGTGGTCCAGATAAAGAAAGGAAGCAAGAGGACACACCGACTGAGGCAACTAAGAGCACTGTTCCTAAGATGGATGCAAAACAGGAAGCAAAGACTGTAACTACAAAACTGCAGGACAAGGACAATGAGACCAAACAAGAAGGCAGACTGAGCGAAGGTGTGACTAAAAACATTGTTTCTAAAATGCCAGACCCAAAAGATGAATCAAAGACCAAGGGTATGAATGCTCAGGAGCAGAAGAAGTACAAAGAGACAAAACAAGAAGACAGACTAAGTGAAGTAGCAAATAAAACCACTGTGTCTAAGATATTAGAACCAAAAGAGGAATCAAAAATCGTAAGCACAAAAGGTCGGGAGGAGAATGTCTTGGTCGTCAAAGAACCAAAACAGCCTCAGTCATTGAAACAGAATTTGGCAGATGGTAATAGTGGTCCAAATAAAGAAAGGAAACAAGACGACACACCGGCTGAGGCAGCTAAGAGCACTGTTCCTAAGATGGATGCAAAACAGGAAGCAAAGACTGTAACTACAAAACCACAGGAGCAGGAGAAAGACAATGAGACCAAACAAGAAGACAAACTGAGTGAAGGTGTGACTAAAAACATTGTTTCTAAGATATTGGACCCAAAGGATGGATCAAAGACCAAGGGTATGAAAACTCAGGAGCAGGAGAAGTACAAAGATACAAAACAAGAAGACAGACTAAGCGAAGTAGCAACTAAAACCACTGTGTCTAAGATATTAGAACCAAAAGAGGAATCAAAAATCGTAAGCACAAAAGGTCAGGAGGAGAATGTCTTGGTTGTCAAAGAACCCAAACAGCCTCAGTCATTGAAACAGAATTTGGCAGACGGTAACAGCAGCCCATGTAAAGAAAGGAAACAAGAGGACTCACCGACAGAGGTGGCTAAGAGCACTGTTCATAAGATGGACAAAAAACAGGAAGCAAAGACTGCATCTACAAAACCACAGGAGCTGGAGAAAGACAATGAGACCAAACAAGAAGACAGATTGATCGAAGATGTGACTAAAAACATTGTTTCTAAAATGCTAGACCCAAAAGATGAATCAAAGACCAAGGGTATGAAACCTCAGGAGCAGACACAGTACAAAGAGACAAAACAAGACAGACTAAGTGAAGTAGCAACTAAAACCACTGTGTCTAAGGTATTAGAACCAAAAGGGGAATCAAAAACCATAAGCACAAAAGGTCAGGAGGAGAATGTCTTAGTCGTTAAAGAACCCAAACAGCCTCAGTCATTGAAACAGAATTTGGCAGACGGTAACAGCAGCCCATGTAAAGAAAGGAAACAAGAGGACACACCGACAGAGGTGGCTAAGAGCACTGTTCATAAGATGGACACAAAACATGAAGCAAAGACTGTAACTATAAAACCACAGGAGCTGGAGAAGGACAATGAGACCAAACAAGAAGACAGACTGAGCGAAGGTGTGACTAAAAACATTGTTTCTAAAACGTTAGACCCAAAAGATGAATCAGAAACCAAGATTATAAAAGCTCAGGAGCAGAAGTACAAAGAGACAAAACAAGAAGACAGACTGAGCGAAGTAGAAACTAAAACAACTGTGCCTAAGACAGAACCAAAAGAGGAATCAAAAACCATAAGCACAAAAGCTCAGGTGGAGAATGTCTTGGCCGTCAAAGAACCCGAACAGTCTCAATCATTGAAACAGAATTTGGCAGGCAGTAATAGCGGCCCATGTAAAGAAAGAAAACAAGAGGACACACCGACTGAGGTGGCAACTAAGAACACAATTCTTAAGATGGATCCAAAACCAGAAGGAAAGACTAAAACTACAGAAGCTCAGGAGCAGAAGAAGGAGAATGAAAATAAACAAGACTACAGATTAAGCCAAGAAGCGACTAAAAACACAGTCTCTAACACAAAACAGAAATCAAAACCCATTAGCACAAAAGCTCAGGGGGATAAATTCATGGTCTTTAAAGAATCCCATAAAACTTCAAAAGCAATGCCCAAGTCTGAACTGCCTCCTGAGCCATCAACTTCTCAGAAGCTTCCTTCTCCCCCTAAACCTCTCCCTCAGAAACCGGACTCTCCGTCCAGCTGGTTAGATGTGGAGCACACCTCCAAGCAGGAGCACAATAAAGCGACCAAGAGGAGATTGCGCACTTCAACCAGCGAAGACGACAGTCTGGCTGACTCTGACGACTTGGAGGACTTCATTCGGAGCATTAAAGAACTGGGCACGCCCTTTTCCCTGCCCCCCAAGAAGCACCATGGCCATTTCAAGACCCCCTCATCCCCCTTTGTTCTGCCCGCCATAAAGGAGGACCGCTTCGAGAAGCCCTTTGACTCTGAGGGTTTTCAGTTTGGCCTAAAAAGAACAAAGGATAAAGAAACCCCGGCCATGTTGATAAAGAAACAGGCCTCAGACAGGGAGACACAGACAAGACGCGCTAGTTCTGAGGACAGACTTCTCTTCAAAGCCCTTGAGACCCCATCAAGAGCCCGTGGGAAACCAGGCTCTCAAACAGACAGAAAGGATGGAGATGGCGACGTGAAGGCAGATTTGGGGATGGAGGAGCAACAAGGGAAAGGAGAAGAAACCGTGCAACTCACGTCACGGCTGGGAAGGATGTCCATTCTCTCCAACCTGTTGAGTTCCCCCAGGACTTCCAGAAGGGGCAAAGGCCAGCCTTCCTCCTCAGTCATTGATGAAGCACCTACATCTACGACTATCCAGGGCACAGCGCCAGGAAGGGCGGATGGGAGTGGGATGGACCCGTACCAGCATGAGGGACTGGGTGCAGCCAGTGAGTCAGTAATCTCTCTTTCCTCACCTCCTCCTCTCCCCACTGAGCTGAAGCTGCCAGATCACCTGGAGAAATATCTCAGGATAGACAAAGGAGATTCACAGAGTTGTGCCACACAGAGTGCTATGGCCAGTCCTGTAATTGAAATAGGTCAGGGTACTGAACTCTCTGCTCTAGATGTGGGCTTAAAGGGACTTTCTATAGGACTTCATTCAGCCACTAAGCACATCCCACAAAGCCATCTGAATGGTCTGTCTACAGCCACGTCTAAGGTAAGAGCCTCAGACATTTTGTGACATTTTTTAAGCTGTGTTTATTATTTTATTCATCTGTCTGAAAATGCCTTTAGACATGTACTTTATACTGCAAGATCTGAAAGATCTTACACTTATTTCCACAGAGAAAATATAGAAATGTGTGATTGAGACATAGGGTTGTCTAGACCTGCCTCTCATTTTCTCTTAGTACTGTATCACTGGGCAATTCCATGTTAGTAGAGTGACTATGATTTTTCATTAGGTTTTAATTCCAATTATACTTCAAGCTCAAAGATTGAATCCAACCCTAAAATAATTTCAAAACTAATCCCAAATCTGAATTGGGCCCTATGGAACATCATGTTACCACGTTTTAATTCGTTTTAACAGCTGTTACTGTGGAATTGCCCCACTACTTTAAGGCTTGAGATAGATGATTCACTTTAACAGGCGAATGGGTTTTGACCTGCAAGGCATAGTTTTATGGGCTGGGCAGGTACTTCAGATACTGTTCACGTTGTATAATAAAGTACTGACATCTATTGTATAGTACATATCTCCATGGCAACACAGCACAAAATCCTTCTGGTCCACCTTCTTTTAATCCATTCGCAACTTCTAGACATATTTCTGGTTCCAATTCAATGGATTAGAAGTATAAACAAATATAAGAGAATTTAATTCATAACTCTAAAGTACTTAATGAGGTAAACTAGAGGTTTAAGCCACTGCCTACAGGACACATACCATTGCTATGTTCAAATTCAGTCAATCTCATTTATTTTATTAAGCCCTTTTTACATCAGCAGTCACAAAGTGCTTATACGAATACCCAGCCCAGAAACCCTAAAGAGTAAGCAACAAGAGTTGATCCACAGTGGCTATGGAAAACACTCTAGTAATGTCAAAACTAATGAAGAAACCTAAGGAGGAACCAGACTCTCAGGGGTGGCCAATCCTCTTCTGGCTGTGCCGGGTGAGATTATAGAAGTCACAACTAAGGAAGAAACCTAGGGAGGAGCCAGACAGTCAGGGGTGGCCTCTTCTGGCTATGCCGGGTGAGGATTATAGAAGTGGATTACATTGTTGGGCCATGTGCATGTTCAGATGACCAGTGGGTCAATAAATACAGGTAGGCTGCGTCAAGAGTCTTTTGTCAGAATCCAGGTAAGCTTCACAACCAGGAAGACAGGGACAGGGAATGGCCCAATGGGCTGTGGACAGTGACAGTAACTTTGGGCAGAGTCATCTAGGAGTTGTCAAGCTAGGTAGTCACAGGCAGGGTACAAGGACTCAGGTCTTCCTAAGTTTCAAAAGGACCCCAGAGAAATTGCATGGAGCATTCCTTAGACCAAAAACGATCCCTCAGCATAGAATTCAGACTGACCCTAGTCCCCCCGCACATAAACAATTCCAGCTCAAGAACTATGGACTGAGATGGTGGGGATGGTGGGCAGGGCCATAGCTGACGCAGGGAAAGTTGGATATGATTCACACTGCCCACATCTAGGGGGGTCCACTGATATTAATAATGTCAATGTTGTCTATAAGTGAGGCCCGGGCGTATATCTTTTCAGGGGGCCCAGGATTCCTAGCCACAGCCCTGGTGGTGGGGGGGTTTCCCCATCCTGTAGTAGTAACTAGGAGGAGTCCTCCTCAGGGTTTGGGTTATAGAAGTGTGCCATATATAATATGGCACACTTAAGAATTTAACCACATACCACTACAATGTATCAGGTTTTATGTTCTAACATATAGAGCTCAAATGTTTCGATCCCTCGCTAGTTCAGGACATTTTTCATATACTTTTTCATAGACATATTTCCCTGTAGAAAAGTTGAAAAAATCTCTGTGGTGAATAATTAAAAAGAGACAAAATGTATATATAAATGTAGTAATATTTTGAATACTTGTATTTACACATCACTGTACTTACAGTATAGAGAACTAACGCAGGGATTAATTCAAAACTGGAATAATAATGTTTACAGACTGTCGTTATGTACATAAATATACTTATAAATGTCTGTATACAGTTCCCAAGACTGTGGGTTAATTTGACAAGATGAAAAAGAGCTACTGTATATATAGTCAAATGGGGGTTTGATGGAATTGAGCAGATGTCATTGATCTTCATAAACCGGGAATGGCTTACTGGTAGTATTTTCTTGAGTTATTTTTATTTGAAGGAAGTTCTGAGTTCAACCAGGGCTACAGGAAATACACAGGATACTTCTGCATCCCCTTAAGTCCCCAAAAAATGAAACATAGCATGCTCTTTCTCTCTTTGCAGATTACAGAAGTGAGAGGGTTCCATAAACGACCTGGGAAGGTAAGGTTGGCTACATGAAACTATATACTGTATTATGATCTACAGTTATACAGTAACACACTGATATGAGAATATGTTGCAAGGTCTACAACTGGCTGTATATTTTTTAGACTTGAACTTTTACTCTTTTACTTTCAATTTTTTTTTCATGTTTTATGCTGAAAATAATCTGGATAGTTTCATAAAACAACATCAGCAGTGTTCCATTCAGTCTATGTTAGCACAACCTTTTTCAATTTTCAGGGACCATCAAATCACGGTCAAAAACCCTTGAGGTCCACCAATCACAGTCGCAAATTTTCTTAACACAAAATATATTACAGCACAATGTTTTAGGTATTTTTATCAGCAGAAGTAACAGATAAAAGCCAACTATAATTATAAACACAATGTGTAGTGTCAAAATGTATGTAGAAGTGCTTACAATACCTTCACTCCCAACATTTTCTTTTGATAGGGATTAAAAAATATAGTATTACAAATGTACCAAAAATGACCATGATGAAGTGTCACATAATGTCATGTCTATCTCTATAACCGTTGTAGATGGTGCTTCATGAGCATGCTCAGTTTGGAGGAGAGGCCTATGAGGTGTTTGGAGACGTGGAGGATGCCTCCACAATGAAGCTGTCTCCTGTCATCTCAGTCAGTGTTGTCAGGGGATGGTAAGAATGCCTGTCATCCCGCATTCCCTCAGTCTTTCTGTGCAGAACTATTTAAGCATGAACGTCTCGCGGTGTCGGAGAATGACAACCGCTTCACGTTCTTTGACTGTTATGAACTTGGCTCTGAAATGGCTTCCTCTTCCTGTAGCTGGTTGCTGTATGAGAAGCCGGGGTTCCAGGGTCGCGTCATCCCCCTGGAGGAGGGACCCATGGAGCTGGTCAACGTGTGGGCAGAGGAAGTGACACCAGGGGCTTTGGACGAGACTGGTCAGCCGGTGCCTACCTCACCCATGGTGATCGGATCCATCCGCCTGGCAGTCAGGGACTACAGTCCACCGCGGATTGACCTGTACACGGAGGTGAACGGTCTGGGGAGAATGACGTCATTCTGTGATGACACCGTTGAGATCTGTACCTACGGGAACATACAGAACACCGGCTCCATCAAGATCCACTCGGGCGTGTGAGTTGCACCCACATACTACAGGTTCAATTCTACTAGCCGTAGCCGTGCCACCGTTTAAAACCGTGTTGAGATGACACTGGATGACACTACGCCAACTGTCATTTAGCGCTTTCTCTGCCTACGGTTCGGATTGAATCCAGATCATAAGCTGTCATTAGGAGAGGTTTTCAGTCAGTCTCACTCATGGACACTCTTTTCTATATACTGTGCTGATCATTTTATTAATATTTTAGTGAATCTGCTAATGTCTGTCCTCACAGGAGTGACCAAGAATCACGTCGCCAACACCTGAAAATTGTATTAGGATGAGTTTTAAAGTTATTATTTACATGACAGGAAGTGATTAAGCGTATCCTACAAGTGGTTAAGTAGTGTGTGTGTGCGTGTGTGTGTGTGCGTTATAGCTGGCTGGTGTATGGTGATCCAGGATTTGGGGGAATGCTTGCTGTGTTGGAGGAGGGAGAGTACCCGTGTCCAGAATCCTGGGGATTCCCTCAGCCCTTCATCGGATCGCTGAGACCCCTCCATATGGTATCGTCATCACTATGGCAGCATCATTACCTTTATTATTGTTCATTTTTAATCCCTCCATGTCATTTCATTTCTATGGCGTTTTTGTCTCTTACAGGGAGGGATAAAGGTGGAATATCCTAACGAAGTAAAGGTGTGTTTCTCTGTAAATTCTTCTGCAGATACATAAATGTTTAAGGATGCAACAGAAAATATCCAGGCAGCTGTGATAACCTCGTAATATCCAAAGGCTTGGCAGTTGTATTGTGGTGACATGGCTGAAGATGGAACTAGCTCTGATGAGATGGCGTGGTATACTATTGTTGCACACAGGCTGACATCTTAAATCCTCTGATTTATCAGTCCATTGTCAAACAGACGGTGGGCCTGTATTTGCAGGCGGATGTACTAGTGACTATTCAGAGGAATGTACGGTACTCTAGCAACTACATCTCTCTCCGTCAAACCCAATCGTCAGTGGACTGGGCTATGGTTTACAGAACAACTGCTTGTTCAGGACATTCTACCAGACCAGATAAAATCTGATATTGCAGAGTTCAAGTTCAATAGTCAATCGGAAATGTCGAACTATAGAATGGCGCACATCAGAGATTTAATTGGGCTGATAATGTAGCTGTCTGGCTCAATATGGGCCGATCTTTTGGTTCTCCATTCATATGGTTGATTTATGGGTTATGAAAAGGCACCACCTGTCCTCTGGGCACAAGACATGCAGGCAGACAGATGGTGGTGAAATCCAGGAGAGTTTGTTATAGCCAGAGGGGGAGGTGGAATCTGCGGTATGAGGAGCGTGCAGCTCTGGGATGGGGACAGGCTTGGGCAAGAGCACACTGCCTACCTCAGAACATCAGCCCAAACCTTAACCCCTTCCCCTCCCCAGGCCCTGCTGTTCGAGAGGCCATGCTTCGAGGGCGAGTGTGTGGAGATTGACGATGAAGTGTACACCTTCGGAGAGGGAGGAGAGGACGAGGTGGGGGAGAGGGATGTGGAGGAGGTCGTCACGGGGAATCCAGTCAAAAGGAAGACATTAAGTTCTGTGGGATCCATCAAGATCCTTAGTGGACTGTGAGTACCTGTGGTTTACCTCAGAAGATGTGCAGTAGGGGCAAGTCAAGAAATTTTACCAACCCCCCCCCCCCAATCCTAAACTATTCATCATCCCCGTGTGTTGCCGGTTCCTGTAGCTGGGTGGGCTACGACGAGACAGAGTTTGACGGTCGCCAGTATCTCCTGGAGGAGGGGGAGTATCCTGACTGGAGGGAGTGGGGAGGCTGTGGAGACCAGCTGCTGTCACTACGCCCTGTCCGCACTGTAAGTACCGAAACCCACGTTTGTTCAGGGTCACGCTTCAGGGCCACGCTGTTACGGATCCAGTCCAAGGTGTGTACACATACTCTGTCTGTGATGACTGAAGAAGTACCTAAAATAAAAATGGCCTTTTAGTGGACAAGCCGGGTCTAGTCCACGGAGATCATTTGGTTGTAATACATTCCCTGTTGTAGGATCTCCTGTCTCCCCACGTGAAGTTGTTCAGTGAGAGGGACTTCGGGGAAAGAGGGGTCAACGTGGACCTGGTGGGGCCTGTTATTAACATGGAGGGCACCAGCTTCGGCTCCAAGACACAGTCCGTCAACGTCCAGGGTGGAGTGTGAGTCAACTTCTCTGACAGTCCTGTTCAGCCTTCTGCCTGTGTCTATTCAACCTCAGTCTGTCACAACGCTGTAAGGGCATGCTTTGCCTGAGATATATGGGTGTGTCGTGCTCTCCACTGTTCTTGGATTACAGATTTCTCCAGAACACAAAGACGTGCAACAGAGCACTAGCATACAGAATCACGAAAGACCGGTGTGAATGCCAAGCTTAGTAAATTGATACTGAAAGTAAGACATGCTGTTGGTGGAAAAGCAAGATTTCTCTCTGGGGCTATATATTCTTAGACAGGAATTGAATATTACGGAAAGACTGAGGCCTTCTTCCGTGTGATATCTGAATTGAATCACCTTTAAATTAGTTTTCTATTAGTTATTTTATGTATACTATAATCAATCAAGGTATCACAAAAATCAGCTTCTGTCATTTTATTTGTTAGAAGTTAGAATGGAAAACTCATTTTACTGTTTGTTTCCAAACTATGTGGTTATGTATTGCATCAGGCTAAAGTGTATTGAATGGGCATAACCTTCAATTGTTTTTTATGTAGTGAAGTTGGAGCGAGTGATTAAAGTTATGAACATCTAATGACGCAAGACTAGAGGCTACAGTTACATTACAGCAATCATACTTCTCTTTTGTGTGTGATCTAAACAGGTGGGTTGCCTTTGAGAACCCAGGGTTCTCCGGAGAGCTCTATGTTCTAGAGAAGGGCCTCTATGGAAATCCAGATGACTGGGGAGGACAGAACTTTAGGATCTCATCACTGCAGCCAGTCTTCCAGGTAAAACGAAAGACCAATTTTCTTGGGAGAAATGCATGACATAGGCATTATGTTTATACAAATGTATGATTAAAAAAAAGCATAATCAACTTATTTCAACCCTGGAACACTGAATGATCCCCTAAAAGAAAAACTAAATCAGTTGACTTGGGAAAGAGTGTTGTCCGATAATATCACCTTTGCAATATAGTACTTTAGGGTTTGTACTCGCATGACTGATGTGTGATCTGTGTTTTAAGGTTGGTAATATATCGAACTGCATAATCCAGCGATGATCATGAAGAAGTTTTTTCCTATGATTAATAATAACTGATTACTTTCAGGAAAACTTGGGTGGATTAAGCAAGTTCAAAGTAAGTCTATCTCTGTTAACTTGGTGTATGAAAGTGAATGAACAATTATTCATTGGCATGAATAGCCGACCTGCAATCTACAGTTGCAGTGCATTGTGGCAGGCTCACCCTATCTAGCTCCATATGAACTGTAGGTCCAGCTGTTTTCTGAGCCTTGGTTCCAGGGCAAAGAGGTGGTGCTAGAGGACAGTGTGGTAGCCCTGGAGGAAGACTTCTCCCCAGGCTCCTGTAGGGTACTGGCTGGGAGGTGAGTACATCGTCAACTGAAATCTCTGATAAAGGGACACAGATTACTAAGTCACACTCCAAAGAGGACCTGGTCCTCTAGAGAGCTGCTGTGACTGTGTGTTGTGTTACAGCTGGGTGGCGTATGAGGGACCCCAGTTCACTGAGCACATGTACGTCCTGGAGGCGGGGGAATACCCCAACGCTGAGTCCATGGGCTGTCTGAGTCCTGACTCTACCATCCGCTCCATACAGACTGTTAATCACGTGAGTACACAGCAAGTTGCCAGTCTTCTCCTCACTGTGCACTAACTATGTGGGTGCGTTTGTGTGTGAGAAAACACGCTGTTACCAAGGTCAGTGATTGTCCCCATCCCGTCACAGGAGCTCTCCCTCCCGTCCATAACATTGTTCAGCAAGGTTGGCTGTAGAGGACATAGGGTGGTGTTGACGGGAGGGGTGGTGAACCTGCAGCTGGCAGGGTTCTGCGGACGCGTACACTCCCTGGTGATCGAAGGAGGAATGTAAGTCACGTGTGAACTTTTATTTTTGGTTTCAGCGAGATTGACATCTTACATGAGCGGGACCTCTGCTTGGCACGCTCATCCTCCTCTAGAATGCTGATTGGCCAGCTCAAACTGAGCATTTTTAGGCCTGAGACAGGTCAAGGTGTTCTTTTTAATGTTTTTTCTTTCCAATTTAGGTAAATATGTGTTAGTAATAAGACGAGGCAAGAAACAGTATTTGAGCATTGGCAGAATATTCACATTTCAACCTGAGATTAGAACATTTACATCACTCGCCTACTAAACTGTCAACCCGTTTTGTTACAGTAAATAGGAATGGTGTTGGAGTATTACTGTTCACATTTGGGGTTTGTATGCGAAGAGCAACTGGCTGTGTGATCAACGTGTTCTGCCTTACAGGTGGGTGTTGTATGAGGGGATTAACCACCGCGGCCGTCAGATACTGCTACCGCCCAGCGAACTGAGTGACTGGTGCAAGTTCAGCAGCTGGCCGCGAATAGGATCCCTGAGACCGCTAATGCAGGTATGGAGGCGGGGCCCTTCAACATTTTTCATTCACATATTGCCGGCTGTCCATTTCAATGGGTATCAGAGCATCAGGTGTGTTTAAAACGTTAACACTTCCACCCGTCAAATCGAATCCATTGCATGGAATTAACCAAGAACGCAAAATCATATCCAAGTTACAAATTGTACCTATGACTCACGACTCTTATCTAGTCTAGACAAGCTCATGGTATCTGTGTGGTTCAACGGATGGCCCCTACAGAAGCAGGTGTACTTCCGTCTGCGGAGCAAGGAGTCAGGCTACATGATGTCCCTGTCGGGCCCTCTAGATGACATCAAGCTTCTGCGGGTGCAGGCTCTGGAAGAGACGGGGGGAGTGGAACAGGTCTGGATCTACAGTGACGGAGTCCTGCGCTGCAAGGTATTGCATCAGTTAAAGCTTTTTGCGCTGGATCATGCATTCAACATGTCCACTTTTATAATCCACTCATTTATTCAGCAACCTACAAATGTTACATGGATAGCTTTGTTCCGATTCTTTCTACATAGTTTCATGCAACCGGTGTGTCTTTTGTTTCTCATATGAAATGAAACCTCCGGACTTTGCTTGTCCGTTGTATAATCCACCCACATCTGAACCCCTGTCGGTACAGCTGGTGGAGGACTGCAGCCTGCAGACGACTGGGAGTGTTGTCATGGCTGGCAGCAGGCTGAATGTGTCCCCCCAGGAGCTGGGGAAGGACAACCAGCTGTGGAACATGACCCCAGGCGGCCTGGTCCGATGCCACCACAGACCTGACCTGGTGCTGGAGGTTAAAGGTCAGCTCAGCTTTCTTGTTGTCTCTGTCTCCCGCTCGGCTCAACTGTCCTCAGATCAACAAAAAGGTTCAGGCGCTCTGACCATCCCCTTAGTCCCAGTATTTATCATCTAGCACCATCTGGTGGTAGGTTAAGGAAGTGTATTGCCCACCTATTTTCACATCACAAACCAATGAGTAGGTAACCTGCGTCAAGCCTCAACCTAACCTATGTTGCCTTCTTTTTTCACAGGTGGACAAGGTTATGACAGATCTCAAGTGATTCTAAACACATTTGATGAGAGAAAACACAACCAACGATGGCTGTTGGAGGTCCTGTAATAGTGTCTGCAGGACTTGCCCTTCTAATGCAGCTCTCTGCTCTGCGGTCCAGCTCTCTGCTCTGCGGCCCAGCTCTCTGCTCTGTGGTGCACATACGCCTTTCTGTCGCAGCTCATTCAAGGGTTTAAGAGACTTCTTGAAAGCCAAAGGACTTCTTGAAGTTTTTCCATGGCCCTCGTTGCTCTGTGATCCTGGACCGCAGATCTCAAAACATTCTGCAACATTTGTTGAGCTTCACAGCATCCACGATTGTCTTTGCGAAACGCAGCCATAAACAAGCAGCCATAAAAGTAACAATTTTTCAAATCAATGCAAAGACAAAGCAAGCAAAACCACAGTTGGCTACAGAACGATCTATTCGGCAAGGATCACGGTATTTTACCAAGAACTTCACTGACGCTGTACAAATTCCATACTAAAGAATAACTGTAGTGGACTAGGGCAGTCTCTACAATGACAGAGGACTCAATGCATCCCTGAAGCATTACAGATGGCGTGATCAAAATGTTAATGGAGCAGAAGATTGTGCTAACATATGCAGCACTTTCTATTAATGCAGTCTCCACTACTGCTGGAACAGTGCCTTTAAAATTTCAATTGTTCTGAAAAGCTGAACTTCAATGCTATGAATTAACCCCAGCCCTTAAGCCCTGTGTTATGCTGCTCCTATCTAAGTCTATGGTGCTTCTTTGGTCAATTACTCCAGTCTGTTCACTTTTTTTATAGGCTCGGCTACAGTAAAACTGAAATTCTTGACAAGCTTTTCAAAGTTTGTGTCAAAAGTATTGCATTTTGGTTTTTTTTTGTTGACACAAATGATTCATATCAGCCGCTTCAATTTGCAAGGCACCTTGTTAAAGTCTTCCGTGGTCATCTCAATCAGAGGTGTAAAAAAACTTGGCTGTGTGCAGATTTTGGGACACAAAAATCTTATCTAAAATGATCAGGTTAAGGGGTTAATGAGTAACCAGTAACCTTAATTGATTATTTTTCCTTTTTATTTTGTTGATTACTGGATACTTATGAACTTCCTTTACCTGGTCATTTAGGTCCACAGCAGAGTACATGGTACTTTCTACATCACTGATCTCTAGGCAGGGGTTCAGCAGACAGGAAAATGGTTGTCAAGTTGACCCTCCTCCTGGCACAAATGTGAATCCCTGGATCCTTCTAGATATTTTATTATATGACAGGGTCATGTCAGCAGATGAGTCATCTGTACATTCTCAGAATGACACACGTAGATAGATTTTCCATTGCGTCTTTTAAAGATAAAGTAGTCAGTGAAAAATATGTCTTGTCTGAATAAATATTTTACTACACACCATTGCAGAGTAGCTGCAGCAGGTGTTTTGGTTTTGTATGTCTTAGTAACTTAGTAAATATCAATTCTAACACTGTGCTACAATATCAGGCTGACTACACTGTCTCCAATGTAAATACAACGCATCACTTTAACGCTGTTGCGATCTGCAGAAAATAAATATGGTTTTGTCTTCATTTATATTTTGTTCGGGCCTCTCATTGACACTTGCAGTGATGATCACATGGTCAAGGACTTGAAACGGCTTTAATTATCACATGACTACAACAGGTACTATAACCTTCGACAGACAGTCACTCACAACACAGACAGTCACGATCTCTGACAAATACATCCAGCATTTCCAGGCCACGTTGCAAGCTGATCAGTTCCATTGTCCTCAGAAACATTGCATTGTTGAGACTGACGGAAAATGTGGACAGTGTTCATGTAGGTCAGGGGACTGTGACCACAGTCTTCCCCCTGGCATGACCCTTCTCCACCTTCAGCATGGCCTGGGGCACCTGGGAGAAGCTGAACTCCGCCTCCACCACCGCACGGATCTGTGGAAACAGCGAGTGGGGTCACAGGTAAAACAAAACAAAAAAAATGACAGCACAATTTGGAGAGGACAGCTGTAGTTATGACTAGGCCACTTCCAGGTCCACTTCTACAGAGGATGTCCGAGTCTGTACTTACATGGGTTGGAGATGAACTGTAATTGAACTCTTAAGTGCTGACATCGTTTAGTTTACAGACGCCAACCTAAGATTTGTATCAACACAGCAGCTATACGCAACACCAGTAAGCCCTTTGTCTTCCCATTCAACACCTTAACATCTTGTTGTGGTTGTCCCCAAACATGCGGCAAGATATGGCAACCAGCAGCAGAGTAACTTGGTGAAAGGGCTATGCAGCCAAACAGACCAGAGCCATGAGGTCATGGTGGAATGCTTCTATTATACCCAAGCATAGACGGAATCTGACCTGCTTCTAGGTGGGGGCGTGGACCCGGAGGGCAGCCACGTGGCCCCAGACAAAAGGCTGGGTTAAAGGGCCTGGATTAGGGGCTTAGCACCCGGATCACACCGGCATTCCAGCCTGGCTGGTCAGCATGGCCTCATATAGCAGGTCATCCAGTCTGACCGTTACTGATGGACCACACACCCATCCAGCCTCAGACGAGAAGACGAGGGAAGAGGGTGGTGCGCGCGCGCGTCCACACTTTAAAAATGTTTTTTTTAGGCTAGGTGTTAAGTTTAGGGTTACAATTAGGCTAAAAATGAGGGTTAGGGTAAAATTTAAGCATTAAGAGTTAGATTTAGAGGAAAGGGATTTAGGTAAGATGTGACAAAAAAAAAGTATACAAAAGCACTAAACATAAAGAGAAGTGTGTCCGACTAACCAACTGAGCCATTCATATTAATAAACTCACAATAATGGCGTTCATGTTAATGGACTCTTCATATTATGCAATTTTGTCATATTATGCATTGTGATTATGGGAATCTTTAGATCCCAGGGTCTGGACCGGAAGACCAACTTATATCACCTATCATCCAGCTCATGAAGTGAGATTTGACTGGCCCCGTGAGATCTTTTGGTCTAGATTTTTATATATCCACAATTTATTGGAATGTTCATGTTGCAGAATAATATGGTTGAGGAAAATGCATTTCTGTGTTTTAAATAACACCGCTTTTAAAATACTGCAGAAACACAAACAGTTGGATTTTCACAGGAAATAAAAAACGGAAGGGAACTGCATGTCTACTGTGACGCCACGGGCGGTACCTGCACATTCCTTCCTTCATTACTTGATTGTGGTGGGGAAGATATTGGCAAAATTGTTCAGATAAAAAGGTGCATTAATCAATGACAAAAACTGATTGGATAAAACATTAATAATTATGCCCAATAAAGAATCGCACTAATAATGTTAAGCATTATAAACATAATATACTTTTTAACTGTAATATAATAAATATATTTCAACAACCGTCTTTAAAAAACAGTGGGGCCAAGAGTATGTTAACCTTTACATACAGCTATAATTGGTAATTGTGTTTTCAGATGCTGCTTATATTATCATGGCCATATAATGATAATGTAATCTATTTAATGTGACTGGTCCCGTTTGACCTTCTCTTATTGATTTGAAGATATTCATGCATTTTAGAACAGTGCCACAACATTACCTTTTGTCTAATTTCTATTAATGTGTGCCATATTGACACAGAGCATTTCACCACACTTCACACTTTTCAATTTCATTTCCTTCCTCCTTAGGAGGTGGTGGGGGGAAGGGGGGCTATATTAGAAATACCATTGCACACACCCCACACAGTGACTGGACTCAGTTGTGACCTTCATCTGCCTTGACCTGAGGTTCACTCAGAATGCCTGTGAATGTGGACCCTGGGTGTGGCAGCGGGGGGGTTAGTCCCCAGCCACCACCAAGTCAGGGTGATTCTGAGACACACCCACTGCTGACGCTGAAGCCAGAACCCGAAACGTCCAAATGGCAGCCGTTATCTAAGGAGGAACCGAGGCTTGTGGCTGGAGGAGCAGGGTGGAGGAAATTGCACTCCGGCCTGGTGATGCTCTTCTGGTTGGGTTGGCTGGCAATGCTGGGCACCAGTGTCGTCATCATAGCACGGGCATGGAGCTCTCGACCCGCTCCAACAGAGGGCACCGTTCTTCCGCCTGCAACCAGCCTCATTCAGGGATTCAGGCAGCCAGGGGAAGGAGGGGGGTCGGCACGCCCTATCCAAAATCCCCCGGGGTGTGGGGTGTAATTCTGGATGGGCTCACAGAGATGGACAAGGGAGTGACAGTGGCTCAGCGCCAACAGCTTCTCACGGAGAGACGGGCAACAGGCCCCAGTGTCCTGTCAGAACACCGCAAAGTAGATGTGCCTAAATCCTCCGGCCTCTCCAGGTCAATACAGTATGCCCTCAGATATTAGGCTGGAGCCGGGAGGGGTGGTTGCAGGGCTCGGATTCAGACCAGCCTGTGACGGAGTGCATGGTTGTGGTCCAGGACACCAGATCACACAACCATGACTGCCAGGATGGTGAGACCTCCCCTAAATGATTCTGGCACCTCAACAGGTCACTGACAGATTTCCCTTTATCCTGCCGGGACTGATAGTGGCCACTGCGGTGGAAAGACAGCCGCAAACACCAGGAGACGTTTTGTCAAATTGATGGCGAATAGCGGTGGAGCATCCAGGGGGCTGTGGGGGGCAGTCATGCTTCTGAAGTCGATGACATCACCTGGAACATCCGCTGTCAACTGTCTGTATGTCTGTAGAGGACAGGGTGATGATGACACCAGAACAACTGACACGATGATCCCCTGGGGGAAAATGGAAAACCCTCCATTTTGGATCTCTTCCGCTGCCTCAGGCGCTCCTAATCCAGAGCGTAAGACCTCCTTTTCTTCACTTTCTCCCTTTCAATACTACCGCTGCCCCCATTTCCTCCTCCACCTCCAACCACTGGTCACTGTCCTGGCCATCCTACTCCACCTAGGGCCTTCACACTTGAACCTGGGGCTTTGGTCACTTCCTGGTTGGTTGAACCTGGGGCCTTGATCACTTCTTGGTTGGTTGAACCTGGGGCCTTGATCACTTCCTGGTTGGTTGAACCTGGGGCCTTGATCACTTCCTGGTTGGTTGAACCTGGGGCCTGAGAGCCAGAGGCTGATGTCTACTTAGGTTGTTGGATGGTTTGTGGTTTCTAACAAAATCTGGACGGGACCTTTGGGGCTCCACCTCCTTGGAAATACTCTTTATTGTAAAATTGCTAGTCAAATTGCTAGTCATTCTACTGGACTATGATATAATGGATTGTAAATAATGTATGTTACATTAATTATTTCAATAAAGTTTGAACACTCTCATCATTTGGCAGTCCTAGGATGTTTCTGTGGTCTAAGCAGCTACCATGGTGCAGATGTAATTTTGTAGCGTGGGTTTGAAAACGGTCTAACACAATCTCAAAAAAACATTTCCCACCACCTCTATGAAACATGGCACAAAATACTATACTGACTAAAACAATGTATGAACAAATAATTTGGGAGGAAGAATTTTGTCCAATCAAACTGCCTTGTAACCAGGTTACCCAAGTTCTGTTTGTGGGTGATGACCACAGACAGATGTTCAAATCTTGTTTGTAATTCAATCGTGATTCATCAGTGTAAACATATTTAAGCTCATCATTCATTGAACCAAAACACAATTCCACCATGACGAACAACGTCCCGTTTCCATCACACCTGTCGTGGCCATTCTTAATCACATAAAAACAGTGCTCATGTATTCTACAGTTTTTGGATGGTCGCATAGTTGAATATGGTAGCAATGACCATACAGTCAGGATAGTTTCAGGCAGCGTCTGTAATTCCACTTAATTAGGGTGATCAAAGGGAAACCAGCTTGTGGTACAAGTGAGACGGTAAGACTGTACGGTACCTTTCCCGCATTCACCATCTCACTGATGTCATCCAGGGCCAGTCCGTTTGGTGCAAACATCCCCCAGCGATAGTGTACTCCCTTGGTTAAATGCTAGAAGCAACAACGGGAGAAACATTTTATTAACGAGTAATAGAAGAACCCACATTTAGTATTACCGTTTCAGTGAAGATCTGTATCTCACATCTAGACCATGTCACATACAAACAGATCAGGACATAATTAGGTCAGAGATAACCACTTTACCCACAATCTCACTCCCAATAAAAAGGGAAACACACAGTTTTGGTTTTCAATAAGGGGACATTCTAACCCAAAGAGGAAAGTCTAATGTCCACAGTTTGTTAGGTAGTATAATAATTATTTATTATTGCCATCATTGAGATGGGATTCCGGACTCCATTCCAGAAGGAAAAAGGAGACGACTTGAATGCTAGGGTTTGTGGGTCATGTCTCTCGAGGGAGTTGTCGAGGGGAAATTTACCCAACATGACACCTGAGAAAACGATTGGATAATTGTTTTCAAATAGCAAACCGGTTTGGGGCAAGCGCTTACTGTCAGACCTGCGAGCACACCGAGTGCACTATGAACATGAGTTTGCGGAGAAAGATTGGAAATGACAGCATGGTTGATTTCCTGTGTGAACCCACAGACGACATCTGCCATTCACGTTTTTACACAACTTAAACTTCAGCTTTTAAGGCCGCTCAAATCCCAACATAGGTGAATAGGACAATCTCTAACAAGCATGCTCAGACATTTTAAAAAAAAGAATAGGAAAAATATACGGAAGTTTAAACATTCAGTCTCATCTGAGCAAAGCCTGCATGGCGACTCTAGGCTATGCCTTGAGAAGCCATTTTAACACGCTCCCCCTCAGAGGCTGAAACCATTAACAGTGGAGCCAGCTTTGAATTCCCAAAACCTGCAGGCAACATTTTCACCAGCAGCAGAACTTAGGCCAATGACTAGGCAAGAGCCAATCCAGAACCTGCAATTCCAGCCCAGGACATTGGTGGGGGTTTCATTGCTTGTTCGGAGAAGACCTGGAAAGAAGACACGACACACCACAGAAGACAGAGAGATCCGGTTGCCCTTTCATCTTGTAAAATTTCTCTGTCTCTGTGAGCAGAGGCTGACCGAGTAAAGGGTGGGGGCATGTTCAACATGATACAGAGTGTGGTGTTAAGATAGATAGGCTGTGGCTAGATAACAGAAGAGGTGACGGAAGTTTACAAACACATCCTATCTCTAGCATCACAACTCCACCTTCCCAACAAAGGACAAACATGGTTAAGATCCATGTGCATTTCTACATAGTAGTGCAGTGCACTGCTCTATGGGGCTTCCCCAGACAAAATGTCATAACGTTTTACCATTTCTTTTGCAAGATATAACTAACCACGGTAACAATCAAGTGATAATTATATTTCGCTGGAGTACCATGTGTTCAGGTAGCTAGTCCTGCTTTGCAGGGCTTTCGTATTTCAGAAGTTCCATTTTAAATTATGTAACCCACATACAGTTGTGTTTCTCCTTGACAAGACTTACGTAAACAAAAAGTATACTTTCTGAAATACTTTCTCCAGCAAATAAATTAAATATTGGATCAAGTTGCTCATTTTAAGGAATTAAAAAATAAACAACTTTGGTATTATTTGTTTAAACCCATCCCACTACTTACAATTAGGATTTAAGTTAGGATCTGATTATATTTATGACAAAAAAAAACACCCAAAAAAAAATGCTGAAGGGATCACTTATGTTTTCTCAGCACTATAAACTCATTGGGACTTGTGGTTTGTGTGGGTTGTGCACAAAACCTCAGATGCACTGCATCTTTTGCAGTGAATACACCAACAACACCAAGCAGGATGTCAGTGTCTCCGTCACAGTGGGACAGCAAGGGGAGTATGATCGGGTCTTGCCTTTTAAGATGGCACTGCATTGGCATTGTGGGGGAATTACTGTTTATAAAGTTCTTATGGGGTTATGTGACCAAATGTGGAAACAATGAAAGCATCGAATGAAATACAGAAATGACGCCGTGGTTACCTTGAGCGCCTTGGTGGCCACGGTGACCCCCGTTTGGAGCATTCCATCAGCGACCCCCAGCCGGTCTGTGTTCTGGAGGAAGGGCGTTACCAGGGTTACATACTTGGCACCACACCATGGCTTCAGCAGCCCCGGAGCCCAGCTCTCCGTGGCCCCGCCCACATTATCCAGAATCAGATCAAACCTTCGGGAAGAGGTGCGAGGGAGAGAGAGTTCACTTCAGTGCTTGGAGGGAGATTCTCCCACACACTAATGAGAGTTCACGGTGGCTATGAGAGATGCCCAATCCCCCATTACGGGTTTACTGACCCTCATCCTATTCAGATACACGCCACCATGAAGGGTTTAAAGTGTGTGCATAGGAGAGTACCCAAGCAAAAAGGTGCCACAGAAAAAGGGAATTGTGCGTCCGTTTGCAAGGGCTCACTTTTCGAGGGCCCTCAGGGGCCCCTCAACAGGCCCAGCAGTGTAATCCACGATGTGATCCACGCCCAACCCCCTCACCAGCCGCTCTGCATTCTGGGAACAGGTCACAGTCACATGGGCCCCCCAAGCCTTCAGCATCTGAGGGAACAATAAGGAATTTTCACCATCATCACCTGCTCTCACTCCTGGGATGAGGTGTGTCCTATTAATCAGACCAGCAACCCATTATCCTTTAAAGAGGAGAGATCAGACGTACCAGGTTTGAATCAGTCTAATATGAGCCGGATGTTCAGATGGAGGTCAAAGCCATGAGGAGGGGTGACACACTAGGACGGTGGTTCCCAAACCTTTTCAGTTACTGTACCACCGACAGAATTTTGGTCTGCTCGAAGCACCCCTGATGTACCCCCTCATGTTAATTTCACTAGTAAGCCTATGGTGTCATGAGTGTTTTCAAGTGCCCCCCGTGGAGAGGCCAAGTGCCCCCCGTGGAGAGGCCAAGTGACCCCCGTGGAGAGGCCAAGTGACCCCCGTGGGTGTATAGCTGGTATAATGTCTTTGTTTATTTGTTATTATCAACAGTGGGGGTTGACAACCAATTCACTATAACCCTGAATGCCCATTGGCGAAATGCTGTGGTATACGACCCAGTATATCACAGGTATGACAAACAGTTACTTTTAACGGTTGCAACTGTGTCAGTAGCTGGTTTATAATAATAAAAAGGCACCTTGGGGGTTTATGGTATATGGTCAACATACCAAATAAAGCTAAGTGCTGTCTCCAAGCACGCTGCAGTTTGCCATGCATTTAATTAAGAACAGCCCTTAGCCTCTGGACTATATTCACAATACACCACACACCCTTTGGTCCTTTTGCTTAGTTAGGACTTCTTCATTTGTACATTTACCTGTATGGAAAATGTTCCGACTCCTCCTGAACCTCCCAGGATCAGAATTCTTTATGGATGGAAAGATACACATTCAAAACATAGATCAAAATGGAAACCAAAGCATGCCCTTTACTAATTTATATCAAAGTCAAATTCTAAAACGAGTACCAAAAAAAGTTCAAAAGGTTTATTTGTCATTTGCAATAATTTATGGCAATGAAATGCTTGGTTTTCCTTAACCAGTGTTCTCTGTTGCGTGTGAATCTATGCCAGCCACCATTGAAGCCCATTTCCAAAGAGCCTACTACACCCCCAGTACAATTCTCTTCACATTCCCTTACCCGCTGCTCTCATACAAGCAGCCCTTTTATGAAATAACCAAGTGGAATAATCAACAAGATCAAAGAAATCAGGACTCTTTGGGATGAATAGGGAGAACAGTAGGGGTTAGAAGGGGGAAAGAGACAACTTGACCTCAAAAGTTCAGGAAGTGTGTGCGTGTGTGTGTGTGTGTGTACTCGCCGTTTCTTGGCACAGTTGTCCATGGTGAGACCTCCGGTGTTGACCAGGGCAGACCATGCCGTTGCAGCCACATAAGGAATGGCCGCCGCCTCCGTGTGACTCAGACATTTGGGCTTTTTGGACACCTGGCCAAGACATAAAATAGATGCCATCACATTCAAGACTAGATATCTGTCCTTTCCTTGATATCTGTACTTTCTCCACAGGCAAATTCTGGATGATAAGGAAATCTGATCCTAGATAAACTCCTTCCTGGGGGCCTTACAAGCCTCCAAACAAACATGTTACTATCTGAAACTGTTGAGTCACGATTGTCCACTGAAAGACCTACCTAGTGATGCCAACTCCAAACTGGCATGTCAGTCTGTACTCCTAATTGCTCCTCATTTGGCTCCTCATCATAGAAAGGCCATTTAATGAGTCAGGCATTGATGATTACACCTCACTGAGCAGCAGTATGGAGCAAAACTCTGCCTGCTGCTTTTATTCACAAATCTGAGACTTAATGTATACCAAAGACTCAAGCTCTATGTAATAGTATTTAACCTCCACTTAATGCCTAGTACAAACTACCCACTTACAACCATTCATTAAACATAAACAAAGTACAAACACAACAAATAACCAAAGACAATGGTTTAAAAATCAGACTGGCAACAACAAAGTCAGAACAGTACCTCATTTGCACTCAACACCACAAACTCAGCCAGGCTGCCCTGCTTCCACGGCGGGATAGCTGCCCACACCTGAAAAGAGGAAAACAATAGCATGACCCCGCATGGCTGGTACAGAAACCAAGATGGCGGCGTTTTTCATTCTCCGGATTAGTTTCACTGTCAATGTGTCGCCCCATTGGCCCAGAGGTGGTGCAATTATCTAACATTAGTGCAGAGGCTCCACAATGAGGCGCGCTACATTTAAGCTGAGCCCGAATCAAGCAAACAAAGCACTGAGAGACGAGACAGAACAAGACAGTGCCTCATTGTGACTTTGTGAATAGACGATACGGAGCCATATAGGCCGATACACATGCCCTTCCCATAAAAAGTACTGCCCTGTTCCAGTCCATCCTGTATTACCTCATCGCCCTCTTTGAAGTAGACAGGTGCCACGTCCAGACCACACTCCATGATGACTCCGGAAACATCGCGGCCCAATATAAGAGGAAACTCACTGCCCGACTGCTTAACATTCAGCGGGTCTCTCTTCATGGCCATAGAAGCAGCCCCATACCCACCTGACAGGGCAGAATCAACCCAGACAGGTGACTTAAGACTAGGCATGGAAATGACATGGCACCTCGCAATAGCATATTACCAGGAGACATAGCTGCAGAATACTGCAGTCTCCCCATTCTATATTTTTGTGATATGATGGTGTATTGGAATAGTATTGGAATTTTGTATATTGAGGCCCTTGGACTAGCAGTTAGAGCATCTGACAATAAGAAACAAACGTTTGCTAAATTGAATCCTTGGGCCCGCAAGTGAAAAGCCGAAGTTCTACCCATCAGCAGTTAACTAGAATTGCTTGCTCGGAGCTGTGTGGCCTACTCACCCTACAAGCATCCAGCGGGGTTGGTTAAAAGCAATGTCTATGTCTCATATCTAATAGTATGTTCTCGAACTGATAAGGTTATGGTAGTTTCTACAGTATATTACACAGATTAAAATAGAAAAAAAATAGAAAGTAAAATTCCCTTTAAACTCCATTAAATTCAGAAAATAATTCCGCAACACTCTGAATTGGAATTAAACTTTCGTTAACTTCGTGAATTGAAATTGACCCCACTCCTCGTAAAGAGACTACAGAAAAGTTGAAGGGGATGAAAAGCAAAGAGTCATGTGCATAAGTCACCAACCTCTCATGCTGACGTCAATGGGGTTGAGACCTGCGGCATGAACTTGGATGATTACTTCATTTGGGTAGTTGATGATAGGGAACGTGGCATTTTTTGTAAACCGCAAGACACTATTGCTGCCGTATCTATCGATCACCCAAGCAGGCATGATTGTCATACGGCTACTGGAGGTGTTAAACTGTCTCTTCTGACTTTTATGGCTCAACGTCTTAACGCTTGGTGCTCTAATGTTTAGTAGAAACGACCAACGGCTACACGCCAAACGTCTCAAAGGATGCATTGCGCTTTGCTATCAATAGTCCATTCACAGTATGCCAAATATTGAACTCGCTCTTCAGTCTTTTACTACTATATACACATAAATTAGCAAGCCATGCACGCGGCTACAAACAAGCGACTACAGTCAGATAGCTTATGCAACTTCCATGAGTTAAAGCAGTGAACAAAGTTACGGATATTGTCGTTTTTAAGTCCGGAAGACGATTTCACTTTGCTCCAGCACTCGCACTATATCCTCGTCTGAAGTGCTGACAACTTCTAACTAATGTACTCAACCAATTGCAGTGCGGTTTGCTAATCCCACATCCAATCACAAAGCGCGATGGTTGAGATTCAAGAAGTGCAACAAACATGGCAGCTCCCGGTCTCCGCAAGCATTGAAGGTTGCTTGTGGATTTGACAAGTTCAATTTGCACCTAGAAAACATGAAAGCATGCTGAGCTTGTCGATCAAAGAGGTGCGTTTATGAATTTTGTTACCAAGTAAAATTTCAATTTTGTGTAGTTTATTACAGTAGTGTACATTATGTTAAACATATCAATTCATACAACGCCTTTTAGGGATTGAGGCACCAAGGCTGTTGTGTTAAATATTAATCTGGAACAGAACAATTGCTATCTAGTTAGGAACGTCCGTACAGTACAGTTATAGTAAGTAAATGGTGATGGTTGTCATGCATACACAGAACAGCATTGTTCACAGTATTGCAATGATTTTGCTATGCTATAGGTAATTGGAAAACTATAGTTCTACTTTCAAACCACTGTTAGCTAACAATCACATCTAAAACAGTATAATGACAAAGACCAGGTAAAACTGGAATAGCACAAATTCACAGTAATTTAGCTTTAGTGTTCTAGTGAAAATGGTTGTGATTATTTGCAATGATATACAATGTTTATTTTGAAAGGTCTCCTTGGCTCTGAAGGAGGGTAGGATCTCCCCCACAGAACTGTGTCGAAAATGCCTGAACCGTATCAAGAAGACACACCATCTCAATGCTTATGTCACTGTGTCAGAGGAGCTGGCATTAAAACAAGCACATGAGGCTGAGAGCAGACTCTCCAAAGGTGTGTGTGCTCTGCCTGCCTGCCTGTCTGTCTGTCTGCCTTCCTGCTTGTCTGTCGACCTGACTGTCTGTCTGCCTTTTTGCCTGTCTGTCTGCATGTGGTGCACAAGACCATTATGATCCGGTCTTGCCAATGTTATCCTCCCTGCAGGTGCCTCCAGAGGTCCACTTGATGGAATTCCATTTGCTGTGAAGGACAACTTCTGCACAGAGAACATAAAGACCACCTGTGCCTCCAACATGCTGAAAGGTGTGTCCATTAACACATTTAAATAAGGGCTTGATTTTATTTGCCTGCGTTGATTATTGTAACATGGTGTTGTCTGTTTTATAGACTACACTCCTCCTTACAATGCCACAGTGGTTCAGAAGCTCCTCGACCAGGGTGCTGTTCTCATGGGCAAAACTAACCTAGATGAGTTTGCAATGGGGTAATGTCTCGTCTTAGACACACACTAACAACTACACCTGGGGTGTTTTAAAACAGATTTTATTTCAGGCCTTCAGTAGGAAAGTGGAGGGGATAGTGTGTGTGTGTGTGTGTGCATGTGTGCGTGCGCCTGTGTGTCAGGGACAGTCAGGGAGCATTGAGAATTAAAAAAATAATATTTAAAGTGTATACAAAATATATACATTTGGCTGCAATACATTTTCCAGGTCAGGCAGTATTGACGGTGCTTTTGGTCCAGTCCGGAACCCTTGGAGCTATGAGGCTGCGTACAGGGAGAAGTCTGGAGCTGACCCAGACGCCGACTGGGTCATTGCTGGGGGAAGCTCAGGAGGAAGTGCTGCAGCAGTGGCTTCTCTCACCAGTTTCTTGTGAGTGTGCTGACCCAGGGCTGCGTTCTGCACCCCTGGACTGTTTCAACTAGGTTTAAAAATGATTATACCGAAATTACTCTTGCAGAGATTCTCTATTAACTCTTGATTCTGTCCACTACAGTTCTTTGGGGTCGGATACAGGTGGATCCACCCGTAACCCAGGGGCCCTGTGTGGCGTTGTAGCCCTGAAGCCTACCTACGGCCTGGTGTCCAGGCACGGTCTGATCCCCCTGGTCAACTCCATGGATGTCCCAGGCATCATAACTCGGAGTGTATATGACGCAGCCACCGTCCTGGGTAATGTCCCCCAGTAACGCCGGGAGACTTTCCTGGTAATCTGACGTGTTCAGAAAAATACAAGTTCCTGTCGGTTATGGATCAATGTTTTTTTAATTCAAAATGCCTTCTGTATTTTCATTGTGACGTCACAGGCGTCCTCCAAGGCCATGATGTGAAAGACTCCACTACCGTTACCGACGACCCCTCCCCGCTGTCGGGCCTACCCGAGGACTTTGACCCCAGGAACATCCGTGTGGGGATTCCCAAGGTGAGATCCTCCAATCGTATCAGTAAGATTTACACTTTTCAGTTCATCCTCGTGGTTTACTGCTACGCAATGAGACTGTGAAACACTGGCCTCGGGTTGGTCCATGGCAGAGTATAGAGTTTGTACTGCAGCAGCATGAGATTGCATCCAACCCTGCCATTTACTGTTGTTGTTTTTTTTTAACGATTTGGTTTCATTGAGTGTCCTTTCCACCATCGCCAGGAATACCACGGCCCAGGTCTGTCCCAGGAGACGCTGGCCCAGTGGACCCGTGTGGCAGACATGTTTGAGCAGGCAGGGGTTCAGGTGGAGCAAGTATCCCTCCCCCACACCCAGCATTCCATCGTCTGCTACCACGTCCTGTGCCATGCCGAGGTGGCATCCAACATGGCACGCTTTGACGGCCTGGAATATGGTACGTTTTCCTCATTTTCAGTGACACTCAATTGTACTGCCTTTCCAGTCTTCATATTGAATTTAACACAATGGCTCCGTTTGTCTAGCTATGTCTTTGTTTTACTGTTGATTTATGTCGTCAGTTGATAGAGTTCAATATTTGTAAGAGAACAAAAGTTATTTGCTTTAATAAGCCAATACTAGCCAACACAGTGCATTTTCATTCCCTCTGTACTTAAACAATGCAGGGGATTTGCCATTGTAAAGTGAACTTGATGGTATTATTTGCAAACGGTTCTCCGCAGGCCACCGTAGTGATGTCAGCAGTTCAACAGAGGCCATGTACGCCACCACTCGTCACGAGGGATTCAACGATGTCGTCAGAGGAAGAATCCTGTCAGGGAACTACTTCCTGCTTAAACAGTAAGAGGGACACATTTTCATTTCAAATATATATTTATTTAAGCAGCTGATTTAACGCTGTATTCATTGACTAATGTTAGATATGTGATGTGTTTAGTTCAGGCTTCCATCTCTGGAACTGCTTGGACAAACGTTGAAACGAACCATGACGTTTGTCACCCTTCTCACAGGAACTATGAGCACTACTTTGTAAAGGCACAGCAGGTGCGCCGGCTGATAACAGAGGACTTCAGGCGGGTGTTCAGCTCAGGTGTGGACGTGCTGCTCACGCCCACCACGCTGAGCGATGCCGTGCGCTACACTGACTTTGTTCAGGAAGACAACCGGACACGCAGTGCTCAGGAGGACATCTTCACACAGCCCGCTAACATGGCAGGTACTGAAAACACGCTCACTCCTGCTACACTTCAAGGGAAATTATGTTAATCATTTAACTGTCCCTTTCCAGAGGAATTGGGTTGAAGGAGGTCGGCCAACCCATTAAATGTGAATCAGATAAAGGTTAAACAGTTAGTCCCCAAAAAGGGGAGCCGATAACTGGGGAAGTTATAGTTTTACTCATCTTTTATCCCCCGTCCCCCCATAGTCTGGCCTTCAAACAACCTTGCTGTTGCAAAATCTCTTCTTCTCAGCTTTCTCCCATGTATCCCTCCAATGATCTCTCTCTCTGCCTTAGGGCTCCCTGCTGTTTCTGTACCAACAGCATTATCGAGCAGAGGCCTTCCCATTGGCCTGCAGCTGATAGGCCCCGCCTTCCAGGACAGGAGCCTGCTGACGGTAGCCCAGTGGATAGAGCAGAAGGTGGGCTTTGCCCCCATCCGTTACCATGGAGATGCTGGAGAGGGTGAAATACGGGTGGATGTCTGTGATAGAGAGCAGACCTTTGCTGTATGAGTGGAAAAGTGGAGACCAAGCCAATACAGACCTCCTCAGATGGATGGTGTTATCATGGTTGAGGAAAGGACCATTGGAAAGAGGCCTTTTCTGGTTACTTATCAGGTAACTGACAGCCAGGGAAACCAATACATGACTTGCTCTTTTGTCTGGCGGTTTCCCCGTCTGTCAATATGAATGAATTACTTGGGTTACTTGAACTTGGGCACCGAACAGCGACGATAAGGTGTGGAGAACACTATTGCATCAACATCCTTTCAGTAACAGACAGTAACAACTGTTGTGAAATGTCGAAATGAAATGTAGCAGTTTAACTTGGCTATGAGATTGTGTTTGAAGATAAATACTAATGCAACATGTTATGTTTGTCTGTAAACAGAATATTTTTTAGGTGTGGCTTTACAAATCCCATATTTGCCCTTATCTTGTGTAATCTGTACTAAAACAATCACCTGTTGTCTCTTCACAAAAGTCTTATCAATATTTGTTCAAACAAAAGAACACAAAACACTTTCAACACAGTGCAGAGAGTAAAACCTTCCCAGGTAATATGCAACTTAAAAGAATGTCTGCCTCATTTGTGTTGATAAGATAAGCCCAACAAATCTGAAAAATAAATTTGTCTTTTTTACTTTTGTAAAAGGACAAGGGTTGTTAACGGTTGCAGATCTAAACAGTACCATGGAGACAATTGTGAGAAGACTACCTAAGGTTATGTTGTCATATGATCCTGTCGAACAGGTGCTAATTTTATCCCCTCTTTATGTTTTTCGATTGGGTGCCAGGTAATCTGAATGGTGATGCAGGGTAAGTTTAGCCTTATTGATCCTAATCAATTAGATTGACAATTTTGTTGACGATAGTCACTCTCACATTTTAGTACCAAGTACACCTACAGTGAGGGGAAAAAATTATTTGATCCCCTGCTGATTTTGTACGTTTGCCCACTGACAAAGAAATGATCAGTCTATAATTTTAATGGTGGGTTTATTTGAACAGTGAGAGACAGAATAACAACAAGAAATCTAGTAAAATGCATGTCAAAAATGTTATAAATTGATTTACATTTTAATGAGTGAAATAAGTATTCGACCCCTCAATCAGAAAGATTTCTGGCTCCCAGGTGTCTTTTATACATGGTAACGAGCTGAGATTAGGAGCACACTCTTAAAGGGAGTGCTCTTAATCTCAACTTGTTACCTGTATAAAAGACACCTGTCCACAGAAGCAATCAATCAATCAGATTCCAAACTCTCCACCATGGCCAAGACCAAAGAGCTGGCCAAGGATGTCAGGGACAAGATTGTAGACCTACACAAGGCTGGAATGGGCTACAAGACCATCGCCAAGCAGCTTGGTGAGAAGGTGACAACAGTTGGTGCGATTATTGGCAAATGGAAGAAACACAAAAGAACTGTCAATCTCCCTCGGTCTGGGGCTGCATGCAAGATCTCACCTCGTGGAGTTGCAATGATCATGAGAACGGTGAGGAATCAGCCCAGAACTACACGGGAGGATCTTGTCAATGATCTCAAGGCAGCTGGGACCATGGTCACCAAGAAAACAATTGGTAACACACTACGCCGTGAAGGACTGAAATCCTGCAGCGCCCGCAAGGTCCCCCTGCTCAAGAAAGCACATGTACAGGCCCGTCTGAAGTTTGCCAATGAACATCTGAATGATTCAGAGGAGAACTGGGTGAAAGTGTTATGGTCAGATGAGACCAAAATCGAGGAGTGGGACAAAATCCCTCCTGAGATGTGTGGAAACCTGGTGGCCAAGTACAAAAAACGTCTGACCTCTGTGATTGCCAACAAGGGTTTTGCCACCAAGTACTAAGTCATGTTTTGCAGAGGGGTCAAATACTTATTTCACTCATTAAAATGTAAATCAATTCATAACATTTTTGACATGTTTTTCTGGATTTTTGTTTTGTTTTTCTGTCTCTCACAGTTCAAATAAACCTACCATTAAAATTATAGATTGATCATTTCTTTGTCAGTGGGAAAACGTACAAAATCAGCAGGAGATCAAATAATTTTTTTCCCTCACTGTACAAGCCTTTCAGATCCAGCAGTCACTCGCAATCAAGGGCATAGGAGTGACTCTGATATTGGGGGACACACATTTGACTACAGTGTGAATGTTAATGTATTCACCAAAATGTGTATTTATTATGTTGGTCTATGGGATTTGACACTGAAACACAAGCGTTCAGTGTGAATATTCCAATAAGTTTGACTGTAAGTAAGTGGCGATTTGTGAACATACAATAGTTCTAACTAGCCTTATGCTGTGTGCGTTTTTTTTTTGCATGGTGGGACTTTTCAGCTGTAAAGGCATCACAGATAGATGATAATGTAACCAGAGTGCATCTTTAAAATGACTAATACTACAATTATGTTGGTGACATCTCAGTCAGGCATGTTCGTCCAGCTTTGTTTTCCAATCTGTTCCTATAGATCACCTTGAATTAAAACTTCTCACTATTTTACCTGTTGTGAAAACTAAGACACAGATTGTACAAATCATTTTAGCAGGCATTCTTACTTTCAAATAATTCACTTTTCTTCACACAGCCTAAGAAAGCTTGTATTTTATCACATTTGTTCGTTCTATAGTTATGCAAATGTACTGATGTTTACAGTATACACATTGTACTTATTGTGAAAACAAAACTACAGCAGTAATTCACTTAGCCAGCCTACACACACTGCTCGAAAAGTTCCAACGCGTAATTTTTTCAAAATAAAAGTATTACGTAAAAAAAAATATTCAAGGAGACAATTTCAACCGTTTTAATATTGAAGGGGACATACTAAACCCCCCCCCGGCTTCTACGCCCTTACTCTCATGGTTTTAAGGACGACTGTAATCAACGTCTTTTTCGTTATTTGATCCAGTTAAGTCATTAAAGGCTTGGAGACTGGCTTGAAACAAACTGCCTCATCATCCAGACAGAGCTTGGCTTCTGCTCCGGAGGCCTCTGATCGCACACACCCTAGCTTTACCTAATGCTAACTCAACTGGGGAGAGCTATCTTCGGCACACATCCTCCGGATGATGCAACAGTTTGCATCATTTCCTGTTAATTGGGAACTGATGTAAAATTAAAAGGATGATTCCTTATCCTTCCGAATAAAAAAATGCTTCCTTATCAGAAACATTTGTACTGTGGTTTTAGTTAACTTACTGGTTACACTAAAATAGATTGTTAATGAATCAACCCCATCCCTGGATGGGATTCACTTGCGTGTCAGTTTACACTTCATGTACTCCATGTCATTTGCCTGTTTGAAGAGACTAGCACCCCTGCTAGAGTGGGATAGGATGTGTGGTGAATATACACAGTGATGTTCTATACTCCTTTAAATATCTAGGCTTTCAAACTTTAAAAAAAAATCAGCAGGAATGTAGAAAGATGAAAACTGATGCCTTGTAATAATCAGCTCATGTGGTTTCCTGCCATTTGCAGCCTGCTAGTTCTGAGAAAGTGCAAGTTGATTGTATCCTCGATTGTCCAACTCCATGCTTGAGCCAATGGGCCAATGGTTGATGTTTGCCTATTTAACACTGACAAGTGAATTCAGCTATCAAGTTCTACTTATCTGTGGTGAATTAATCACAAACTTTATTTAGGATACTAAGTAACTAAGTAGCTATTCTCAGCTGATGATATCATTTTCGTCGAAGCTGTCAGTATTTTTCTATGGTACTTTGTCAGTTCCTTGAGGTCAGTGTAACGGAAATTATCACACATGACTCAGTGGTTTCCTTTTTCATCATATTTGGATGACTGTGATCTCCATCGCTTTGTCATTGACAACACTCGTCAGTAGACAAGTTATTAAGTCATTGATCACTGAATGTTCATGCATCACTCAAACCATAGCACCTTGGCACATATGCATAGTCATTGGAAAGCAGTTAAAACTTGTGGCGGTCACTAGTGTCATCAGCAAAGAGTCATTTTGTAATGTTAATGTTTTTGCACTGAAAGAAAGACACAAACTCACTCATACAGGGCAACTCAGAGCCCTGTCTTTCCCCTTTTTGCTTTAGACGTTCTCTCTGCCGGATATGTGGATTTATGTTGAATGCCCCTCGTCCACCAATACACCCCCCCCCCCCCACACACACACTATTTCCCAGCGCTCCACATTTAATCTTGACCCCACTAATTAACAAATGAAGCAAATGTCACCATGCTCTGCCACAGTGTTAGGACAGAGAAAGAGTTGTGTTCATGAGATCTTAACAGAGAGGATTCTTCCATCTGCCCGCACCATCACTCACGTACATGCATATTCATGCACACTCAAAAACTGATAGGAGCAAATCCTAATACCAGGAACAGTCTATTAGCCTCACTTTGGTTGACGGTGTGTCATGTCTCTACAGCTGGACAGAGTGTGGTAGCATTGTCTCTACAGTTAGATAGTATGTGATAAGTGTCTTGACAGTTGGGCAGTGTATTTCAACAGTGTCTCTACAGTTAGATAGTACGTGATAAGTGTCTAGATAGTTGGGCAGTGTGTTACAACAGTGTCTCTACAGTTAGATAGTATGTGATAAGTGTCTTGACAGTTGGGCAGTGTGTTACAACAGTGTCTCTGCAGTTGTACAATATGATTGCATCGTCTGTACAGCTGGAGTGTAAGAACAGTGTCTCTACAGTTGAACAGGGTTTGATAAGCTGTGTCTACAGATGGACAGTATGTGATGACTGTGCAGCAATGGCTTTTAACTTTTTCCCATAGAAATTTTTCTCTTAAATATCACTGAAAAGCTTGGATTTGCTTCCTTCAGACAACATTTGTGAATTTTCAGGTCAACATAGCCGTGACCTTTGGACTTTAGAGTTCACATACTTTTATTTTAATTTCTTTAATAAAAAGCAAACTAATGTTACAGTTTTATTTTAAGTCACTTTCTCATTTTTGACGATGGCTTGTTTCCACAGTATTCTGATTAATGATCAGGTCCAAATGAGCATCCTTCACTTCCCTCCATGTAATTTGCTTGCAATTTCCTACAATATGGTACACCATAATGGAGGTTTATTTTGAAGCCAAAGTCAGTTACAAACATACTGAAATGGCGTGAGCATTAACTCATGTAACTCTGCCAACTCTACCCATCGTTGGGCGGGTTGAGGACGCCAAAACAAACAAGGGGCCTCATGAAACTGCTAAGATGATGCTGCCTTCAGCTCTAAATTCACTTGTCCCAAGTGGACACGAATGTGGTTGCATTTCCATGAAGACCTTGTGTTGTTCTAACGTGGTCTGTTGTTCGACAGACAGTGTGTGACAATCAAATCCGAGCCTGTAGCAAACGTGCTGGATGCCAAATCAAACACAACAAAATGTCTGTATGTAAATTGTTGGTGTACATTCTGGACAGTATTATATTCCTGATTGCTGGAATAAATTTGATTAAACTTGCAGTTTCTCTCTTCTCAATGGTGGTAAGTGCGTAATTATACTGCAAGAAGAATGTATACGGAAAAAACCCTCATCATGTGAGCCTATATAACCTTCCCTGCATGAATTGAGTTTAGGACTTTGCATTGCAAAACTAACAGCCTGCTTCCTGCTCATCCTCGTGGAGGATGATGGCCTATATGGAAAAGGGCATACGTGTGTATCTGCATGTGTCGAGGCTCTGTTTAATCAGGGTTTTAAAAACACATGGGATTTAAAATGTTATTGTGCTACTGTCACTCCAAATATACACGCCAACCACATCTCTTAGGAACACTTCTGACACTTAGAAGGCAAGTAAAGGCAAGTCTTTTTTATCTGCTTAGGAAACACAGCATTTCTAACAAACAGAAAAAAAAACAATACACACAAGCAAAGACAAACACACACACACACAACGCACAGAGTATGTGTGTAATTGGTAGTGGCGATGAAACAATGATCTGCTGGTGGCCAAGGTTACTGAACCAAGCCCTGAGATTTGCCTGTAATTTAATATCAGCGTTCAAGCATCATCGCCATCTCATTTCCAAACTAAGATGGACTGGGCTGCAGGTGGTAAAAGTACCCAAATGACACGCTTATGTAAATGTAAACATAAAAGTAAATAACTGAAAGGGAAAGTCACTCTGTAAATTATTACATTGGTAGAAGTATTTGGTTTTAAATATAGTTAAAAACCAAAAAGACAAAGTATAAATTATTTAAAACGCCTTGTATTAAGAAATCCAGACAGCACTATTTTCTGGCGATGGAGGGACACACTCCATCACTCAGACATATTTTACATTTAAATATTTGTGTTTTTTGTGGCACATCACAGAAAGGACAAATGGATTTGGGGGCATTAGGGTAGCCTAGTGGTGAAGCGCATTAGGCTTAAAAACAAAAGGTCACTGGTTGTAACCCATGAGCTGATAAGATGAAAGACCTGTCATTCTGTCCCTGAGTAGCACAGTTAACCTAACTGCTCCCAGGTTGTTGCTTTAAGATTGTGTTCTTAGCTAGCTCACCTGGTGAAATAATGGTACAAAAACATAGGTATGTGTTTGACCTGAATCATTTTTCTGTTCTGCTAATAATTTAAAATTTACTTTTGCATGTCAGGAAAAAATCTATGTGGTAATTGTTGTCTTTAGGAATGTAGTGAAATCAAAGTCTTTCAAAATATAAAGAAATCACATCCCTGACTCCACTGGTCAAAGCCATGCAAAAGAGACCAGCTTCATGCCAGTCTGCAATACACCCCCAAATGTCACAGGGAAATGACAAGGCACAGCATGAGTTATTTTAATGGGCGTGACTGGGTTATTGAAAGGATGAGTTATTTCACAGGATGTGAAGAGGCTTAGGTGATGGGTGCTATCCACTCTATTGGTTTCAATATTGTTAATACAAAGCCTCCCAGCACACACTAAACTTTGTCTGTGCCTGAAATTTAATTCTACACGTAACAATAACAAATGCCTATAAAATTGTCCTATCTCCACTTTTTTGATGTATGACAAGGTTTTGGAATGAAAACAGAAATTGCATAACCTGTACAAACAAACAATCAGTCATTGGATAATGATACAAATATTAGTTGTTCAAACTTGGGTATGCCAACATAATTATGTTTACTCTAAAAGCAGCGGACAAACGTAAGTAGAGTGATCATAAATGTGGTAATTGCTAGCATAAAACAAAACCGACAACAGATGGCATTCCACAAGCATACATCTATTAACATAAATCTTAAAATACTTGACTTTACCAAAGCTTTCCCATAATACTGATCCATCACTAATGTTGATTCCACATTTGCTTCAAAACAAAGGCAACAGAAATTGACAACTTTGTAACTGGCAACATTGAATCGAAAAGTCTTTGGATACTCTTTTAATAATTTACAGTCATTTCCCTGTTCATTTTGCTCTATGCTGCTGCTAAGAGGACATCTCATTAGGCATTAAAACCAGATCTCCCTGTAATAAGGGCTAAGTAATAATGGGTAAGAGAAGGGCACCTGCATGGTTTCACATACATCACCAAGGAGGCTCAGGTATGCTGCTCAGTGCTCACCTAATCAGAGATATAACAACCCTCTACTGTTCTGTTCTCTTTCACTCTCTCCCATTTTCTCTCTCTGGTTTCTCTCTGTACTCCTGTTCTTCCTTCCATCCCGCTCTTACCAGCAGCAGATGGTGTCTAGGAGGATTGATCACAGATATGGCTGACTCTCTGTTTAATGAGTAAACATACCCTGAATGCTGGGTGGAGATAAGGCACAGATCTCACAGACCAATAGACACTAACTGCAGATTGTGTTGTTTGGGGTTCAGGGTCATTCTTGAATTGCGGTGGCATTCCAAGTGGGATTTTTGTAATTAAAACAATAGTACAATATTGGTGAAATGTGCAACAAGATCTTTTTTTCAGACTCATGACAAGATGTGTTAAAAAAGTTTGAGATTGGCTGTAAATTGCCATTTGTTTGTTAGCAGGCAGGGTGACATGCTTGGACAATGTGGGTGACACAGCAACATTTATCTGGTTAGATGTATTTTCTTTTTCATTTTATTGTGTTTTTACGTAGTAGAAAAGTAGCAAAATCCACAGGCAGCATTACGTCTGCAATTAAAAAATACCCATCATGCAATAAATTGACCTGTAAATTATTGAGGTGGGAACATCCATACCACTGTTGTCTGTGGTTTTGAGTCAAATTATCTCTCCCACGCCTCGTTAGGTGCATGTCAACTGCACTCCGTTGCAATTCAGTTTCGCTAATTGCAGACTAGATTTACACATGGCTCGTTTGAAAATCCCATAAGACCGGTAATATTGGCTCAGCACCACCTGGGGTGAGGGAAGACTGACAGGGAGACTTATTATTATAGATTAGTTATTTTATTTTTTTTGCTCTCAAGCAGCTCTTCGAGGAAGGTTGGGCGGCTCGACTGAAAGCTCGACTAAGAGTTCACGCATTGATTTTGTTAACCTTCTTGTGGAGAAAGCAGTGTGCAGGGCACGTTTTGGAGGACACCTGTCTAGATTTTCAACTCTACTGAGCACATTGAGAGTTGTGATACCTTTTGATACACAAATGAATACATGTTGCTACATTCAGACTGGAGAACATTCAGAATGAATCATAAAAATGCATCAATAAAATGTCTGAAAAATTCAGTGAACTTTATGGTGTGTCATGACATGAAGCAAGTCTGCGATTTTTCCACCAATATACTGTGTGAAGCGACACCTGTCTTGTGACTCATTTCACCTACCACTGACCCTACAGGAGGGATCCCTTGGGTATCTCTGGGTGCTAAGCAACATCCCAGAAATCCACTGACAGCGAATAAAGATAATCAGTTTCCCACCCATGCTAGTGTAACAACCACAGGTTCTAGGGTAGAGCAGAGTAAATTAAGACCTGAACTGTGTACCCCAAAAAAATGTAGAAGGTGAAGTGCTCATTCTGTAAAATTTCGGAGAATGTGAAGTAATTCTGGTCACTGGAGATGGGGGGATAACACGCTATCAAATTTCAAAACTCTTTTAAAACAATTTCCTGCAGTCCAGATTGCCAAATCAGTTAGTAGACAGTAAGGACATACTTGTCCAGAACACATCCATCTGTCTATTTCTTCATGAAAAGTATATATTTACTTTATATGTCCTCAAAGTAGAATATATGCCATCATATGAATATCCTTTCTTCCTCCAATGACACAGAGCACTTCTCTGTTTCTGCTTCTCCATGCTTGCAGACTCACAGCATCCCGTGGGTCTTTCCATAGCAAAAATATTTCCCATAGATTTATATTTAAAAAAAAACACGAGAGTGCTGTTTGTACAGTTTTTGTAAAACTCACTTTTCCTTAGTTTCATAATTACAGCAAGGATTGAAGTGTTGCAAAAAATAGGTCTGCCTTTAAAATTTACCAATAGCCAATATGCAGAAACAACAACTAGCTCACAGGCTGTTTTCAAGCCCACACAGCTATCACATAAGTTATACTCTTGGATGTGTGTTTATTGTAGATACCTTCAATAAACACACATCCAACGAAGATATGGATATAAGATTTGTCAACTGTAAATGAACATTGGTTTGTAAGCTGCAAGAGGTCTGGTGTGGTACTGGGGGACAACAGTAGCTCTCCAACCCTGTCTTTCTCCTTTCCTGCTCCAGGAAATATGCGAAGTGTTACCTCGCTGGGTATGACCTTAATGAGCTGGATGAACACAGACTATACGGCTACTCCGAGGTGACGCCGTGTCCACCCAATGTTGAAATGTGTCTGAAGGGTTTGCTGGTTGAAACTCGGTTGCCGGCAGAGTTGGTTTCGACAAGGGGCTGGTGGAATGCAGATGCCAGGATCAAGGACCCTGAACAGCCCCCCGGTCAAGTGGTTAGTACAGATCCCCTCCCCCATCAACCCTGAGTACCTATTCCCTGTGATTGGACTCCTCCCAACTTCCTCCCTTTCCTTTTTCTCTTCCATTTCCAACCTATATCCCCCCCCCCTCGAACAAACACACACACACACACACACACACACGCACGCACGCATCTCCACTCGGGTTTCTCAATAGGTTTCAGGTATAGTTTCGGTGGCGCGGGGGAGCGCTGGAGGACGTCCAGCAGAGCAGAACACACACAAACTGGATTGTAGTGGTCATGCAGTGGTGAGTCGAGTGAAAGAGAGTGGCCAAGTTTTCTCTCCATATCACAGGAACCCACAGGCCTCAGTTTTGAGGAAATCACGCACAGTATGTCATGATGGACTGAGTAGGAGATATGGAGAGAGAGACAGACGGAGAGGGAGAGAGTGTGAGGCGGCAGGACTGAACAAGTAAAACAGGGATTTGACAAGTCCATTTAGTTTCTAGAACAGAGGTGAGGATAGTCAAACAGAGGTATAGACCGACGCATGAGGACGTAAATAAAGGAATAATGGACAGAGCACTAGGAGAGGGGGTTTTAGGAGAAAGCCCTTGAGTTGAGTCTACCTCTGAAACAGATAAGATGGGAGCCTTGGACTGACAATGGGGCTTTTGTCATGTGATAAGGGGTGGATCAAGTTCCCACAGCAACGAAGACTGTGGGGTCAGTCTGTGTATGTCTCGGTGTATTTGAGAATGGGCTGCATATATATGTGTGTCCGTGTGTGTGTTTGGGGGGGGGGGGCATGGGGGAATCCTACAGGTGCAGACCGGGTCACAGAGGGACCTTGTTTCGGTCTGTGGCAAACCAGGGATGTAGAGACGGAAAAATGGTTTCCTCACACTCAATAATTTACCTGCCAGTGTATATAGTTTTGTTTACATTCCCACTGTTTGTCTCCTCCATAACCATGAGCACCAAAACAAACAAACCACCAAGCCCCAGTTCACTGAGTGCTGCCAGATACCATCATTTGAGCACGATTGAGGGTAAGAGTGGATTACTGACACAAAATCCCGATCAGAGCTCGTCTCTCAACATTTTGCAAACAGAGGATTTAAAGATTTAGTTTAATCCAACAAGCCTATTTTGGTGCAAAAAAAAGTTATTCCTTCAAGACGAATCTTAATATGTTGACTTAAACATACCTTATATGGAGGGCCCTGGGTAAAACAATACAGCTTAAGTCTATACTCTTCTTTACTGATATCTGAATTTTAAATCAACTAGTATAATTTTTATTGACACATAGTTCATTTGTGTTTAATCCAAAATAAATATTTTACCGCATGGGCAATATTCAAAGAGTAACGTTCTTTTGCCTGTGATTTCATAAGTTGGCATTTCAGGATGGCCTCCTCACCCAACATGTCTGAAACTGGCTCACACTGATTCTAACGCTCCGTCTGGGCCTTTCCAATAATTAAAAAATCGTCAGGTGTTTAGTTCAAACCTCGCTGGCACTTGTCTTCACAGTCCAGTGATGAAATCGTAATGTTCCGTCACCAGGGCACACTGCACCACAGAGGTTTTCTGTTTTCTCACCTGTTCCATTCCAAGGATGAAGATATCTTGAGAAAAGTGGAACATTTGTCGTAAAATGTCAAAATGTTTTATGGTGGCTCATTAATTCCATTATATTACAACTGAAGAAGCATCATTACATACAGCGCCTTTATATCTATCATTTGAACAGCAGCTTTATTCCTGTTCTGTAGTATGTTACCCTAAACCTGTGCTCAGAGCAGTTCAGCATTAGTGCAGGAAACAGCATGCACACAGGAGGATTTCATGCCCAAATAAAGGAAACTCTTGAGAAAATGTGTGCACAGTAGAAACCATAGAACCCAGAAAAACCTGATTAAGTGTTAGAGGCCCTTTTAGACACTTGTGTAAGTGTCTTGTGTTGCATTGATTGTTTTGTTATTTGAGCAATACATGTCAATAAGTGGCAATAGTTGGAAATGCTGAAGTTTGCTGATTGCCTAGCTGTCAGCCACCTTCACTGAGCATCACTTTGATCCTAAACCAGATTAAAGGGACTTTAGGAGATGAACCCATTTGGTTGATGCTGTAATCCTGGGCAAAGGTGGTTTAGGTAACTGATAATGTAATTTGCTCAGCTCACGGGGGAACAGGGGTAATCTATATAAAAAAATATTAAATTGGAACAAATGATGATTGTGTACAGTGGCCAGTATTGCCAAAATCAAAATATTGTTTTTCCCGAACCACTGTACAACACTGTCCTCTGCGTCCAAATCTGAATATACAATAGTCATGTTCTTTATCATGGGATATAAATTAAATTAAGGCAGCTTAGATGGTCATGTTATCATGACTACCCAAAGGATGCAAAACAGTATACTCAAGTGCTAAAATAAGGACATTATATAATGTCCAACCAGTGTTAACTTTGTAAATCCCTGCTAGGCCTGGATACTGTTGTAGACATTGGACCTGGAAATGAAAAGATACTTGGCGTTTTAAGATTGATAATTAAGAAATAGATAATGAATTAAGAAAAGTTATAAGTCAATATTATGTTCACACTTTATTGTACAAGAACATAAGACATCAATTTTGTTACAAGTACATTTCAAAGATGGATTGAACATGACAATACAAAAAAAGACTAAAACCATTTTATATCACTGACTTAAACAATTAAATCTCACACATAAGGCGATCATTTCCACAATAGCCTATCGAATTACACTTTAATCAGAAAGACTAAATCACTAGGGTACATCAAGCCTCTGACAAAGTACAGTTAAGCACTTTTGAACGCATACTTTCCACAGATCAGACAAAAGGATAGGCCTTCATTATTTTCCACAGTGTGCCTCAACCAACATTTCCGTTGGTTTCCCAGGCACAGCCAAAATGAACACTTCACAAGAAGTTACAAAACAGTCCAAAGCTACTCCATACTTGCTTGACACAGAAATAGTGGGACCAACCGAGTCAATGGATGCATCAGAGACGTATAGAAAGGCAACTTCCGACGTACAGGCAAACCCGCAATATTTGTATCCAAACGTGTCTCTGATAATCTCCCCTACCATGCGTAGGCGGTCCCCCAGAGCAAGACATCTCACTGGAATTTTTTTCTGGTCTGAGAGAGCGGGTTGGGCGATGGCTCTGGTGTGATTAGTACCCATGTCGCAAGCAGAAAACATTAGCCAGTAGAATTTCTAAATCTGGGGTACCAAATAGTCAAATATATTATTCCAGTACATTCCAATAGCTTCTCCAACATGAGTCTTTAGGCAACGTTACCTGGCACAGCCCGCAAGCAGAACCATGAAACGTTTTTTACTTTCATATAGTAAAGACAGTTGCAGCTCAAGACATTGACTTGTATTTTCGTTAAGCTTTTCTAGATTAAGTAAACAGCTTGCTACACGTTTCGGTAAGAATCCCCATGTTGCGCATCTGGGTTTGAAACTTTTGTGAAATTGGCCGTCTGGATCAAAACATTGGGGTCGTGTAATCTAAATCAGATGTCTCTTGTTCGTAGTCTGTTGCGGCATTTACACAAACATCCCAATTCTGATCATTTTCACCCAAGCGTCATCGATCTTTGTCAGATCAAAAGATCAATAGCTAAGCCTTGTGAAAACAAAAAAAAGCATCAGAATTGAGCTGCCTCTAACGCAACCAAATATCAAAGTTAAATAGGCTATACATACTAAACATAACTTGCCTATTTGGTCCACACCATATAGGGATTGCTGCCAGTTCCCACAGTAGGCCTACGTGGCCTATTGGTTTGAGTCGGCCTGGTAGGAGCGCAAAGGCAACTCCCATCAGTGAAGTAGAAATGTGATCTGGTCCCCACTTTCAACCTCCCAATTCCAATAAATGCCGTTCGATAATTTAAAAAAATGTGCTGTTGGTGAGAAACTGTTTTAGGCCGCCGGTGTTGGTCTTGGCAGTGTTCTGTTCGATGTATGTAAACGAAGCCTCTAGAAGCGGCCCTGTAGGAGTGATCCCACCACCACCACCGGGATAAGGAGCGAGAACACGCTGGACTGCAAGGACGTGCTGTCTCCTTTTGGAGTGCTGTTTGACACAGATAAAACGCTCAACGTGGTCATAATGGAACTTCCACCGACTGTTCCGTTCGCGGTTGGGACCGGGGAGACTGTAGAAGCGTTTTGCCCGTGAACCTAAAACAGGACAGTAGAGGCGCATCACTGACTATGCATTCGCCACGAAGTTCACATAACAACTAAAAAAAATTCACCTGAAACATTTGCAGTATAGACAATTGATTAGGCGACATCACTTCAGTCGCGCTTATTATACATGGCAAAAACAAAAACTGCGTAAAGGTTTGCTAGCTGTATGTAGGCTACACGGAGTAGGCTAAACATCCTTTAGCAATATTTTCCCCCAAAACATTTCACAGATGTTAGGCTTGTGTTTTCAGAGCCTACGGAACAATAATATAAAAAACTTTGTGTGGAAATACATGGATCTTAAATTAAATTATCACACATGCATCATACCGTACCTAGATATTAACGATTCAGTATGTATCTGTTCGCTTCTTTCTCAAATTAGTGCCTGCTTGATTTCAACATATTCTGGCCTTTTTCTCCAACTGACTGAACTCATCTATTTTTTTTAATCAAAGTTACCTATCTGGATCATGCCTATATGATAAGATTGGAGCCACAGAAGATAACCCATTCAAGTTATTGTAAACCCATTCTATTTCTATGCATTAAATCATACATGATATGCAAAATTTACATAGGCCAATTTAACTTTTGAAAAAACGACCCCTGAGGTAGTTGAAAATAAAACCCGTCGATTTATTAATAAATATTATTTAGATTTAAACAGAACACCGTTCACTGTTATTTGTCATTGTCATAATTGTTACATCTGTGGAAATGCCTTAGCCTATTCTCCAGAATAATGAGTATCCGAATTTAATTAAATCAAAGCAGCGTATTTATAAATTCAACATGGTAAGTAGTAATTCTAGAAGAAACGTTCTTACCTGTGATAAAAAATGCATGGCAAGGAGAAGGAATCCAAAATATACCGTCACCATTTTAGTCATTTTGCTGTCGTTGATGTGTTTACTTATTAAGGACAACTTTTACTTAGTGTGACTGCAGTCTATGGCTTTTCTCGCGTGAATGGCTTGAGGACAAATGCAGCGAGTTTTATACTCCTACTGAATGTGATCAGAGCGCTTCCCCAAAACCACCTGCCCTGCTCATAAAAATTCTAAACACTTGAAACCGCCCATAAACCACACAATCTTACCGTTATGTGCGACTGTCAGCATACCCTTGTTTTTTTTCTTCTTTTTTTCCAACGATCAGTGACCATTATAATTACAACATGTTTTGAAGAGATTCGGTTTTCCACCATTAACATGATGGGCCGTTTTCTGCATTACTAGAGTCGTATAAGTGTTCAATAATATGCATTCAAATGTATTGCCTGATAAATGCCAAGGAAAACAGAAGAAGGTCTTATAGCGACCTCTTGCGGGAAATATAAACGATTTCTAAATTGTAGTGAATCCGAATGTCCGCCTCATTCTTCTGAGAGCAGGGATGGTGGTCGAGCTGAGAGGGAATAATGCCTTCAAAGCCATTTAGCAATCTATGTAATTGGTACCCAGGGGAAAATAGGGATGGGTCATACTGGACAGTGTTCTGTTTTTTGGACGGAAATCATCTGCATAACAAGTTAACAGAATTCACCCCATTAACCACACCCACATTGCATGCTGGGTAGGAATCGCCTTTTATTACGTTTGTCCTAATCTTACTACTGGGCATCAACTCTTGTTGATTTTGGGTTTCTGGGCAGGGAATCTGTATAAACACTTTGTGATAACTGTTGATAAATGTGATTCATTGAATTCAAGGCCATTTGTTTCTTTGCATTCGTTTTTGTGATGCAGTCCTCCTGGTTGTGTTGTAGATCACTTGCTGCCTGATGATTACTGCGGCCAATGCCTGCACCTGACCTGATCCTTGTTTCCCTGTCCTTGTCCACCTGGTTATGCAGCTAACTTGGATTCTGTTTAAGGACTCTGGACATAGCCCACACGCATTAATTGACCTGCTTGTCTTCTGATCGTGCTAAAACATTGTCATTGCCCAAAAGGTCATGTACTCTTATAATCTTCACCCAGCACACCCAAAAGAGGACTGGCCGGCCCTCAGGGTCTGAGTCGTCTCTAGGTTTCTTACTAAGTTTTGACCTAACTAGAAAGTTTTTCCAAGCCACTGCATATCAACCATGTTGTTGCTTGCTCTTTGGGGTTTCAGGCTGGGTATCTGTAAAGGCCCTCTGTGAAAATTGCTGATCTAAAAATGGATTTACATAATAGACTACTCAAAAAAATTAAGGGAACACAATCATCACAGTATAACACCAAGTCAGTTAAACTTCACGGATATCAATCTGTTCAGTTAGGAAGCATAATCGATTGTGAATCAATTTCACCTGTTTTGGTGCAAATGAAACTGACAACAAGTGCACTGGAAAAGCTACAGCAAGAGAACCCCCAAAAAAGGAATGGTTTTGCAGGTGGTGGCCACAGACAATTGCTCTCTCCTTATCTTTCCTGACGGATTCTTCTCTAGTTTTGCGTTTTGCTAGTGTCCTTGTTGCTACTGGTAACATGAGGCGGTACCTGCAGCTCATTCAGGTTGCACAGGTTGTCCAGCTACCCCAGGATGGCACATCCATATGTGCCGTTGCAAGAAGGTTTGTTGTGTCTCCCAGTACAGTCTCAAGAGCATGGAGGAGATACCAGGAGACAGGCCATTACACGAGGAGAGCTGGACAGGGCCGTAGAAGGGCATCAACCCAGCAGCAGGACTGGTATCTGCTCCTTTGTGCGAGGAGGAACAGGAGGAGCACTGCCAGAGCCCTATAAAATGACCTCCAGTGGGCTACTGGTGTGCATGTTTCTGACCAAACTGTCAAACAGACCCCATGAGGGTGGCATGAGGGCCCGACATCCTCTAGTGGGACCTGTGCTCACAGCCCAGCACCTTGCAGCTCGATTGGCTGCCTGCAACATCAACATCCAGCATGACCGGTTTAGGCAGTGGGTCAGTGATGGTCTGGGGAGGCATATCCTTGGAGGGTCACGCAGACCTCCACGTGCCAGCCAACGGTACCCTGACTGCTGTTAGGTACCGGGATGAAATCCTCAGACCCATCGTCAGATCTTACGCTGGTGCAGTGGACCCTGGGTTCCTCCTGTTGCAGCGGGCCCTGGTTTCCTCCTGGTGCAGCGCGCCCTGGGTTCCTCCTGGTGCAGGAGGTCACTGATGCCCTGATCCAGGCCTGGGAGGAGATCCCCCAGGACACCAACTGCCCTCTCACCAGGAGCATGCCCATGTCGGGAGTGCATACAGGCACGTGGGGGCCAGACACTACTGAGGCACATTATGAGTTGCCGTGATAAAGTTCACAGAAGTTGGAACAGCCCGGGATTTCAATTGTTGACTTAGGTTTTTGGTGTGAGTTTGAATCCAGCCCTCAATCGGTTGGTGATTTTGGTTTCCAATGACCGTTGTTACCTTGTTTTGTTCTCCCCGAATTACACAATGTACAGTAAAGATTTAGATTTTTTAAATATTTTGTGCATCAAGATGTGTGATTTGAGTGTTTCCTTAATTTTTTTGAGCAGTGTACATTTGATTGATTGAGAGCAAGCAGCAGGTTTCATATGTAAATCTTAGGTTTATGTTAGGTTGCTAGATAGATTATCCAAGACAGTAGGTAGCTATGTACAGTAGACACAATGTGGCCACGTTACATGGGCTTGATTCAGCTATCTGTCCAAACGATAGCCTATTTGCTGGCTAGACAGAATTAGGTAACATATTTATTTTCTCCTTTTCAGTTGTTTAACAAAGTCACTGCTTTCTGCTTGATATTTTGAACAGTTAGATTTACATGACCAAGCAGTGGTATAAGTGTCTGGGTTTAGATTATGTAGCTATACAGGATAGCCACTGAAGTTTTTCAACTTGCAAGCAAAGTTTTCTAGATAGCCAGTTATCAATATATCTTTTTCCCAGCAGGCTAGTGGCGAAAATATATACATTTTTGTAAAGTTGTATTTGTTGCTAGCTATTGTGCTTAAGTTACATGGTTTGCTTATGAATACACATATTTTATTGTCTCACTTGCCTCACAAGCTGTTTACCAATGGGCTTGGTTGTGAATATCAGTCCCCAGAGTTTCGGGAAGCCTGCACAAATAGACATGTTTGGCTGTTTAGTGATGTTGGTTCAGAATAATACTGATAATATTATTTTTAACACTAAATGGCATTTAATGGGCAACAGGTTTTGATATCAACAGGGTGCATAATTTTAGTGTTATTTCTTTGATTAATTTGAATATAAGCCAACATAAAACTGCACTTGGCGTAGGAATTTAATGATATTTGTTGCACTAGACAATCAACAGTCCACACTCGACAAGCCATGCAATTACTTGAAAATATTAAAAATAACAGTACATATCATAACAGATTATTAAATATTGCAAATTTTCTGTTAATCAGTGAAGCCTGACATTTTGATCAGTTGTATAGTATTAAAATAACTAAATGTAATGCAATACATTTGCAGCCATGTAAAATGACCTGACATTGCATTCAGCATCGACAAATCAAGCACTAATATTAATTATGATTCTGGATATGAGGGAGGGTCACTTGTTTGTAGTTATGTGAAAATGTCTTTTGCAGGAGGACAATCCATTTTCATGTCAGAGAGGTCCAGCTTCCTCCACGTATCCCTAAATATAAATAATGTACGCTTCCTTACAAGTAGGTGCATGCTTGTACCACAGCCCCAGAAAATATACAGTTGTGCTCATAAGTTTGCATACCCTGGCAGAAATTTTGGCATTGATTGTGAAAATATGTCTGATCATGCAATAAAACACGAAACTTTTATTTAAGGATAGGAATCGTATGAAGCCATTTATTATCACATAGTTGATTGGCTCCTTTTTAAATCATAATGATAACAGAAATCACTCAAATGGCCCTGATCAAAAGTTTACATACCCTTGAATGTTTGGTCTTGTTACAGACACACAAGGTGACACGCACAGGTGAAAATGGCAAATAAAGGTGAATTTCCCACACCAGTGGCTTTTTAAACTGCAATTAGTGTCTGTGTATAAATAGTCAGTGAGTTTGTTAGCTCTTATGTGGATGCACTAAGCAGGCTAGATACTGAGCCATTGGGAGCAGAAAAGAACTGTCAGAAGACCTGTGTAACAAGGCAATGGAACTTTATAAAGATGTAAAAGGATATAAAAAGATATCCAAAGCCTTGCAAATGCCAGTCAGTACTGTTCAATCACTTATTAAGAAGTGGAAAATTCAAGGATCTTTTGATACCAAGCTGAGGTCAGATAGACCAAGAAAGATTTCAGCCAAAACTGCCAGAAGAATTGTTTGGTATACAAAGAAAAACCCATAGGTAACCTCAGGAGAAATACAGGCTGCACTGGAAAAAGACAATGTGGTTGTTTCAAGGGGCACAAGACAACGATACTTGAACAAAAATGAGCTACATGGTCGAGTTGCCAGAAAGAAGCCTTTACTGCGCCAATGCCACAAAAAAGATTGGTTACAATATGCCCGACAACACCTTGACACGCCTCAGAGCTTCTGGCACACTGTAATTTGGAGTGACAAGAACAAACTAAAGCTTTATGGTCACAACCATAAGCGCTATGTTTGAAGAGGGGTCAACAAGGCCTATAGTGAACAGAATACCATCCCCACTGTGAAGCATGGTGGTGGCTCAATGATGTTTTGGGGGTGTGTGAGCTCTAAAGGCACAGGGAATCTTGTGAAAATTGATGGCAAGATGAATGCAGCATGTTATCAGAAAATACTGTCAGACAATTTGTATTCTTCTACACGAAAGCTGTGCTCTTGGACTTTCCAGCACGACGATGACCCTAAGCACAAGGCCAAGTTGACCCTCCAGTGGTTACAGCAGAAAAAGGTTAAGGTTCTGGAGTGGACATCACAGTCTCCTGACCTTAATATCATCAAGCCACTCTGAGGAGATCTCAAACATGCGGTTCATGTAAGACGACCCAAGACTTTGCTTTGTAAGACGACCCAAGACTTCATGTAAGACGACCCAAGAATTCAGGGCCTCATAGACAACTATTACAAAAGACTGCACACTGTCATTGATGCTAAAGGGGGCAATACACAGTATTAAGAACTAAGGCTATGCAGACTTTTGAACTGGGGTCAGTTCATTTCTTTCTTTGTTGCCATGTTTTGTTTTATGATTGTGCCATTCTGTTATGACCTACAGTTGAATGTGAATCCCATAAGAAATAAAAGATGTGTTTTGCCTTCTCACTCATGTTTTCTTTACAAATGGTACATACGTATATTATCAATTCTCCAAGGGTTTGCAAACTTTTGAGCAAAACTGTATATTATTGTGCCGGGGGGAGTAGCGTCAGTTCTCCTCCATTGTAAATCCTTGTAAACCTAAGAAATGCACTCAAAATTTTTCTTGTGTCCTGCTCCATTTAAACTTAAGAGGACATGAGTTCTCGGACCACACCTTCCAATTACCAGGCTCTAAAGAATCGGTGCTGCCACTGTCTAAAGTCCCCCTGGCTGTGTTGCAGATCAATCAAGACGATACCTGACGATAACCCCCCCCATTTTTTTTATTTTTTATAAAAGCACTTTGTGACAACTGCTGATGTAAAAAGGGCTTTATAAATACATTTGATTGATTGATTAAATTTGATTAATGACTCTTGCTTTAAAGTAACCACCACTCATTAAAGAAGATAAAGAAATATAGAAACATACAGCTTTTTCTTTCCTTTCCAAAACAGTTGAAAAGGAAAGTTTTGAGTGAGGAACAGAAGATTTCAATTTGCAGTGGGCTCTTAATTTTAACCCTTCTGTTCCTCACTCAAAACCTTCCTTTTCGAATTTTTTGGAAAGGTAAGAAAAAGGTGCAGTGGTCTCAATTTTTTCCGGAGCTGTATATTCTTACCTGTGAAGGGAGTATTCCAGCAGCAGATCATTACGGAATTTAAGTATTTTGATTCATAAAAAATATGTATTGAAAACACAACTTGACTGTTAAGTCACTCACTTGCAAATTAGACTGGCGAATTATTGTCCCAGATTCATGTTTTATACTCTACACGCTATTATGAAGTCACAGCCTGTTTCCCTTGTTGCCATGGCAACGCGGTCCATCGAAAGCAATATTTCACTTATTGCATTAAATGATGTGTTTGTACATAGCAGCGGCGTCATTACAAAGTATTCAAACTTGTATTAATATGGACTATTTGATAGAAAATGGATATACAAACACTCTTTCAATGTAATGTAGAGTCCTCAAAATTGAAGACTACGTGTTTTGTGTTGTTTGTTATGTTGTAATATATTGTCTGACATTGTAAGGACCAGAAAGCATGGGAAAAAAACGTAATGAGAGGTATATGAGAAGAGGGACATTGGAAGGTGGAGACAGGACTGACAGTTCTTACTGAGACAGAAGGCCTAGGGCCAAAAGCCTCATAAGCCCAGGACTAACCAGGTGTTCACACTTGCATATTTTGAAGTGGGCTAGCACCACCCTTAGCCTAGGGCTAGCTGGCCCTGCTCTGGAGTAGGGTTGGCACCGACTCTTCAGGGCTAGCCCCAGAAACACGGTAAAAAAAATAACCAGTGTGAAACTGGGTCAAGAACAACACCATAGAATGTAGTTATATATAACCATAGAATGTAGAACCATAGAAAGTAGTTATTATTATAGAGAGGTAATTTGACTGTTACACCCCTACACATTAGCGTGTGTACTTGTCTTTTGTGTTCTGTGTTTTGCTCTTTATCCTTCACTTCACATAAGGTTCCCCAGGTTCGATCCACCCCTCTACCATTCCCAATTTGTCCTCTTGCTCCCGCCTCAGTTCCTTACCGTGTCACCCTTTAAATATAGCCTTGGAAGCATGCAGTGGGATCGAGTGATCATCATCGGCTGCCATCTCCCCTCCATGCAAGGAATCTACCATACAAGATGCCTGAGGAAAGCACAGAACATCATCAAGGATGACAGCCACCCAGGCTATGGTCTGTTCACACCGCTGCCGTCTGGTAGACGCTACCAGAGCATCAGTGCATGCACTTCCAGACTCACTGTTTTTTCCCTCAGGCCATAAGGCTCCTCAACCAGCAACACTGAACCATGATCATACTGAACACACACAAACGTTCCAGATGCTCAGATGTCCTTTCAGGTACACTTAATGGGCATTAGAATATTCCCTTGCATGTACCATTCATAAGCATATTACACTCACATGTATCTATAATATACAATACGTCTACCTCTTTCAAAAATTGCTGCCAGTTTACATTATGTATATTACTGCCAGACTTGCCATATCTATAATTTCAACACCACTACCAATATTGCTGCTAGTTTACAGTACTCTTTTTAAACTGCTGCTAGTGTACAGTGTTGTGTATATTATTGCTTATATTCTTGCTGTGTATATATTTATTCATTCTCGCTATGTAGTTGTAGTGTGCAATGCCACCATTCATAAGCTTATTACTCTCATATGGATCTATAATATTTAATACTACCAAATTGCTTCTTGTTTACATTGCTATATTACTGCCATACCTATAATGTTGAATAATACTACCCAGATTGCTGCTAGTTTAGTACTCTTTTTTAAACTGCTGCTAGTGTACAGTTGCTTTATTTTTATTTTTTGTCTGGCTCTATATTTTTGCTTATATTCTTAAATCTCACTACGTAGATCGGGTGCCATGTCAATAATTTCATTATGCAGGTCAGGATGACGCTGTGTTGTTTGGTGCATTTGACAAATAAACCTTGAACGTTACGTTTCATCAAAAAGCATTTCTGAAATTTCAGTGGAAATAGTTATTTTCAAATTGTAGTTAACGACACAGCTAAAATTCGGAACCTCTATTATCCGCCACGTCCCCGAGTATAAGGGAGCGCCTTCTCCCTTCTGATTTGTGGTGGTCCTAACTTCGATGCGTCGCGGACTCATTGTCACCGCCACCGGCTTTAGTAGTCACTGGCGTAGGCCTCGTAGTAGCTTGCGCATGTATACGATACAGGAGTGTAGAGGGACATTGTGGACTGTGGGACAATTCAAATCACTTTCGTTCAGTAACAAAGGGTATTAAACCCACGTGTGAAGTTTGGATAGGTATCCTACACCAGACAATCCGACATCTAAGACACTGTTTAATAACATTATCTCCTTGAAAATGTTCACCATGACTCGATTCAAAGGAGAATGCTACTCAAGAGACCTCATGATCATATACCTGGTCTCAAACTAAGTTAGGCCTATGGTGTAGATCAGGGGTAATCAACTCTTACCCTACAATGTCCAGAGCATGCCAGTTCTTTTCTACCTGGTCAATAATTGCACCCACCTAGTGTCCCTTTCCTAAGTCTCCGATTAGACGGTGGCAAACATTGCCACCATCTCATAGAGTTGAGTTTGAGGGGTGTAGACTATGCCAACAGATTCTGGCATTCTATCAAATCAGGCTCAATGAAAACATCTGAAGCCAACTATCCACCCAACAGCTTCAATTTCAAGTCAATGTAAAATAAAGTTCTTACCAGTAATACAAACGGCATAGCAATGAGAAGGAAAACAGAGTCACTAAAGGTAAGTGGTATCTGAAAGCATAGTTTCAGGTAATGTTATACTCAATGTTCTTTAGTATGGGTTTTTCCCTCCCATGAATTTAGCTTCCCCTCTCTGACACACAGGAACAGTTCAGATAAAAAAAATTCAGACAAAGTATATTAATTTCACATTTTATTGAATAATAACAAAAATCTCTTCAGGTATCTCAGATCAATACATTTAAAATTGAAAAATTTGACATTTGTAAAATCTGACAGCAGACATCAAGCGGTGACATGTACTGATGAAGATATTCAGAAAGCTCCACCAACTAAATACATTTGCATTTGACTGCAAGTGCCCAGAAACTTTACCATCTAAGTAACAAAACCCCAAAATTACCACTTGGCTGGACAGTGTGACCACAAGTCAGAGCAGTGTATCAAACATTATGGCCTGCTTCACTGGCGGTGAACACATCATAGGTCTTGGCCAGTGAACCCTGTAGACCTGGTAGTCTGAAGCAACAGAGCAGACCGGACCTCAAATAAACCATTAAATATACCATTACATGACATTAATTTCTTAGGATAGCTCGGTGAAACCACTTAAGCCATATCATTTAAGAAAAAAGACAATGGGTACAGCATGTGATTAATCCCATTAACAAAGTAAAACCGTGATCACCTGTGCTTTCAAGCGTTCAGTTCCACCAAATCCTCCTAAGGTTACACATGCTGTATTTTGAGTATTTATAATACAGAAGTTTCTCAGAGCAAATTTGTTTGCCCATTTATGCTAACATTAGACT
>JACXGI010001405.1:50806-93892 GCA_016801175.1 Esox masquinongy | reverse complement strand
TGATGTGTTTGAGAGTAAATTTATATTTACTGTCATAAATATTAGCAACACCCCCTCCTTTTCGGGATGCACGGGGGATATGATCACTAGTATAGCCAGGAGGAGAGGCCTCATTTAGGGCAGTGAATTCATCAGGCTTTAGCCACGTTTCACACAAGCCAATAACATCTAGTTTATGATCAGAGATTAATTCATTTACAGCAACTGCCTTTGGAGCAAGGGATCTAACATTTAGGAGTCCCATTTTGAGATGCGAGGTGATACAGTCATTTTTATTTGTGACCGAGGTGGAGGAAGGCTTTATCTTAATAAGGTTGCTATTATTAGCACTACCTTGTTTAACTTTTCTCAGCCTGGAACGAGTAACAGTGGCAATAGGTAAAACTGTACTCTGGCTATGCTATTGACAGATTCCACTATGCTAGCAGGCTGGCTAACAGCCTGCGGCCTGACCTGCACCCTAAAAATGAAAAATAAAACCTGCAAACTGCTCTTAATTATAAACAGAAAATTATTGACTGCATACGCATTCTAGGGATAGGACGAATGAAACCGAAGCTCTGAATCACCTTCAGTTTTCCGATCTCTACTGTTTCGATGCAGTGTACCAGAATCTCATTTACCAGAAATGCAACACCACATGACCAATGATGTTCGAAGCTTCGAACATCACAAAATCACTTTCAAGTTCCAACCTGCGCCGTTTTCGAAATGGCTGTTTTGAAACTGTGTGCATTAAACGTTAATGAAATCCAGTCACTTCGAGGGCTGTCAGTAGGAGTTTGGGACCTGCATGTAAATGGATATTACAAGTGTTTGAAAGAGCAAGTTAGTCAACAGCATAAAATAGAGCTTGTTATTTGATAGTAGTCATAGAACAGTAATTTGAGAGTTATACAAGAGAATAATTTAGGGTGTTGGTTAGCTAGTTATTTGAGAGTCATACAAAAGTTTGGGTAATCTGAGAAGTAGACAAGATAAATATTAAGAGTGTTGCTAAGCTAGGTTCTTGGAATGGGTATTAGTACAGTGTATTAGAGGGCAATGGAGAATGTGTGTATAAATGTTTATATGTGTAACTGAAGGCCACACTATGTTTGAACAGCCTATGCAAGAGCAGTAGTTGTGACTCATTGGCTGGAATTCTATTGTCTTTTAATGTTATTTATGTAATCATTATACTATGATGGCAATTCCATCGATTAGAACTCTTACTAAGAAAGGTAAGGCAGAGATCAAATGCTCTTAAACACAAATAACAGTTTATTATATAACATTTGCAAATAGAGACAGAAAGACACTAACACAAGTTCAATGAGAGTCTGCCTGAAAAACAGTTCAGAAAAACTCCTTTCTGTATAGGTAAGAAAGTGTTACAACATCTCACAAAATAACTGACATTTCATCAATACATGTTAATCTGGTCTAAACTAGTTAGGTTTATTCCTCTTATCAGTTTCTCTCCCCGCCCAAGGTTCACCCAAATGCAGGTTGCCTACCTGCATTTTACACATACCTGACTTCAATTGTCCACCCATGTCTTGTCCCTCTCATAATTACGACACCAAGAACATATCTTGCATTCTTCCTACTTGGCTAAATACAGGTTTGGTACCTTTCTAATAAGCCCAATACTAAACCAGTAATTCTCTACTCCCATATACATCTGTAAAAGGCACTAACACATTAGTTCAACAAATTTCTATAACAATACACATTGCCAAACTACAATGGCTAAGGTCTGTGTCCAGGCCCTCTGCAATCTGTCGTGCCTAAAAAGCTCTACACAGGAACATCCAAAAGTTAATATTGTTATCCGTTCTTGAAGCTTCAGTAGTTTGGTGGCTTACATGCAAGGTGGCTGACAATAGCATCTGAAAAATATTTTGGCATTTAGAGGTTACAGGTTCGAATCCCTTTTTATTGATATTTGGTTTAAATAACTGTCACTTTTTAACACTAGAAGAACAGAGCCATTCACATCTACTAGAAGCACCATCAGGGGTCATTTTGACCCATGCGTGTTTTAAATGGGAGGGTGTTGCTGACCCACAATGATTGGTAGATGGCGCATCTTGCGCGTATATTCAATGCCAATGACACTATTAGCACCAGAAGGACATTTGACCAAGAGGCACATCAAAAAAAATTGAAGTGAATAATAGCCTTGCAAATGCATGATGGACTAAAAGATTAAATAACATGTTCACACCACTGTGTATTTATCAACAATAGAGTTGATGTAAAAACGATTTGAACGTAAAATAAATTGTATGGCTAAACTTAAAATACACTGAACCTTTTTTTTTCCTTTCCAAAAAAGTTGAAAAGGAAAGTTTTGAGTGAGGAACAGAAGCATTGAATTTGCAGTGGTCTCTTAATTTTAACCCTTCTGTTCCTCACTCAAAACCTTCCTTTCCAACTTTTTTGGAAAGGAAAGAAAAAGGTGCAGTGGTCTCTTAATTTTTTCCAGAGCTGTATTTTCTAATATCGCGGTAAGCCTAATAGCAAGCGCCGAAAGTCGGGGTGCCAACATAAGCATTGCTCGAGTTCTGATGCTCAAGTGCCCATTGTAAACGCTTTCGGCAGTGGACAGGGTCAACATGGGCACCCTGACTGGTCTGCGGCTACGCAGCAGCATACGCAACAAACTGCGATGCACTGTGTGTTTTGACACCTTTCTATCAGTACCAGTATTAACTTTTCTGTTAATACTGTTGGATCGGACCACACGGGCCAGCCTTCGCTCCCCACGTGCATCAATGAACCTTGGCCGCCCATGACCCTTTCGCCGGTTCATCGCTTTTCCTTCCTTGGACCACTTTTGATAGGTACTGACCACTGCAGACCAGGAACACCCCACCAGGCCTGCAGTTTTGGAGATGCTCTGACCCAGTCATCTAGCCATCACAATTTGGCTTGGAAGTGATGACTAATTTTTCTTACAAAATAAATAAAGGCCACATGTAAAAGTGGGTGTATATCCCTTTTAATATGTATTTGAATTCATCCTAACACCGTTAGCATTAGCTTTAATGCTTGAAATTGGTGTAGACTACAGTCTTCAAAGACAAATGACAACCGGTGTTGAGTGGGTAGAATTCAATGAAGCTGCCAGCTGAGGACATGTGAGGGGTCTATTTCTCAAACTAGAGACTGATGTACTTAGTCTCTGTTTTTTTGCATATCTGGACCTTCCACATCTATTTCTATCCTTGTTAGAGCCTGTTGTCCTTTGTCGACCTTATGCTATGCCAGTCTATTGCATGCTGTGGCAACTCAAAAACAAGCACAAAGACAATGTTAAGCTTAATTTAACAAACCAAATAGCTTTCAGCTGTGTTTGATATTATGGGAAGTGAATTTCTAGTACCAAATTAGCCATTTAGCATGATTACATAAGGACAAGGTATTAGAGTGATGGCTGCTGGAAAGGGGGCCTGTCTAGATTTGATCAAAAATGTATTTTTCAAATAATGATGGTGCTGTTTTTTACATCAGTAATGTCTTGACTATACTTTCTTCAGTTGAATGCCACTTTCGTAAATAAAAGTACTAATTTCCTTCTGGAACAGCAAAATCTGTACATTATTCCAAACTTTTGGCTGCCAGTGTACTTTTGAGAAATTTCTATTCTTATATTACTGTATGGGAACCTGCAAGCAAGCATTGTCTTTTTAAACTTAACTATTTGCATCTTTAATTACATTGCTGTTTTGTAATTTGTCCCAATATTTATTTGATTTGAAATAATATGCATAATATATTTTCTTGTTACCTTGTAACCCTGTTAAATATATTTTAGAGAACATTCTGTAGTTGCATCGGTGTGAGGGTACATACAAGCATTTTCTCGTCAAACTTGTTTACATTACTTGAACAATTGTACATCTGTTTATTTGTACACATTCATTGTGAAATTCTGTATTTATTGCACTTAGAAAATAAAGCAAGCAAGCAAGTTTATTTATATAGCACAATTCATACATAGAAGCAATTAAATGTGCTTTACAATGAAAAAGAAAAAATACAAAAATACGATAGAATAAAAACAAATACTAGAATGAAAACATCAATAAAACAAGGGGGACTCTAACCACCTAAAAAAACAACATCATAATAAAACTTAGAATATGAAAATTGAAATAGAATAAAGCAAAATAAAAACATAGGAAGCTATAAAAGCTGTAAGGCTAAACAGTGTGGTTAAGTTGAAGCACTCAGTCATAGGCGTGTGAAAAGAGAAGTGTTTTTAACCTGGATTTAAAAATGTATACGTTTGGGGCACGTCTAAGATCTTCTGGTAGTTTATTCCAGTTGTGTGCAGAATAATTGCTAAACGCAGCTTCGCCATGTTTAGTTTGGACTCTGGCCTCTACTAGCTGACCTGAGTTCATGGATCTAAGAGCCCTGCTCGGTTTATACTCTTCAAACATAACAGAAATATATTTGGGGCCTAAACCATTCAGTGATTTATAGACTAAAAGCACCACTTTAAAATCTATTCTGTAACTGACTGGAAGCTAGTGCAAAGATTTAAGAACCGGAGTGATATGCTCTAAGTATTTTACTGGTATACGCTGTGGCTGAATAAACATGGGGGGGTAGGAAAAAGGAGGGGGGGATAATGGGGGGTTGAAAAAGATGGGGGGGTTATGGGGTAAAAGTTGCGAAATATCCTAATGTCTTTTCTGGTGGATACTTGTTAAAAGTGAAGGGCTGGAATCATTGCCAGTCACGATCTGTACTCTACTGACATGTTAATACATCACAGTGGGTGTGGGGGTTGTAACAATGGTGAGGTGTGTGTATCGCGATATGTCCCAATGTCCAGTGGTGGGGTTTCCTTAAAAGTAGGGAAGAGTAGAAGAATCTCCCATGCTGGAGCTGTTGCCACTCAGAATTCTAACTGCCCTTGACTGTTGATAGTTCCTTTGCGGTTCCTCTTCATGAAATGTTGTGACATAAACCAGCTTTGGAGTGTTGAGTAATTAAAGACTAGTTCTCACGACTGGCCTGGAATTGGCAGCATTTGTAAGAGGTGTAAAGATAACTAGGACTACGAAACAGGGGTATTCGGCACACTGACAGTACATGGCTTATAAACCAGACAAACTTGGGATGAAGTTCTGGATTGCCACTGAGGTGGAAATAAAATATATGTTGAATGCACTTCCCTATCTGGGAAAAGTCACTAGTAGATCGGCTGGGCAGCATTTATCCAACAATGTCGTTAAGCATCTGATGGAATCTTTCTTGCGGAAAAGAAGAAATGTAATCATAGACAATTTCTTCACCTCCTTGCCACTGGCAAGCAATTTTTTGGCAGACAAAACCACAATTGTTGGTACAATGAATAAAATCAGACAAGAGACATCACCCTATACACAGGCAGTCTGAAAAATATTCAACAAAACTTCTGAAGACTGGGAACGCTACACTTACGATTTACCAAGCAAAAGCAAAGAAAAATGTATGCATTTTGAGCACAATGCATCAGACAGTTGTAATTGACAGTGGCACAAATAAACTGCCTGAAACTATTGCCTACTACAACAGCATTAAGTGTGGTGTTGATGTTATGGACTAGATGGCAGCAGGGTTGTATTTGGTAAAGGGAGGGAGTCGCTATGGCCTGTTGCAGTGTTGTACAACGTCTTAAACCTGGCTGGCATCAATGCACATACTTTGTACAAACAGTGCATGAATACAACTAGAACCAGAAGGCAGTTCACTCTTGAGTTGGACCTGTGTGTGAATCAAATAATGGGCAAGGCAGCCGGTCCAACAGCGTGTAAGCGACATTTGACGGACACTCCTTCCCCACCAATGAAAAGGAGATTGGCAGATGTGCAGGGAATGTATATTGTTCCCTGCACATCTGTCAAATTGGCAGATGTGCAAGGAACAAAACTAATGATATCTGCCAAACATGTAAGCGACTTGTTTGTGGTAAACGCACTCGAACGACCATTATATTTTGCATTGTATGTGGGCATTGATGATAAAACATGCAGACCACATTTGTCTTTCATTCATGTGACACACACATGGGGCTTATGGTATTGTGGTTATCTGAAAAAAGAAATGTAGCCTAATGACTAAAAATGTCTCCTCCTCATTGACAATGGACCGTGGTATTTGGGGATTGGGATTATTTACCAGTTTTACTTGAAACGCACCAAAAGTCTGCAATGAGTGGGCACATATGGCATGGTAATTAGTAGGAGGGTGGGGGTTATGGCCAATTGCTGGCAGTACAATCTGATTGTTTCCCAAATGTGTGGCTTGATCACCTCTTCACATTGTAAAGACTATTTGTTTGCTGATATGAAACTTGAAGCATGCAATTTTTCCATTATATCAGAGATGTTGATAAATAAAAAATCTTGATGTTGATTGGAATTAAGGACATCATATTTCAAATCTTGAAAAGCTTTTTTTCAGATTTTCTGTTTGCCTATTTTTTATTTATATATAATAATAATATTCACTTTTAATAAACGGTGAAATTCAACAACTCTTGTGTATTTATTGTATTGTGCTTACATAAATTGTTCACAATGGACCGTGGAATTTTGGGAGATGAGATCGTTTACAAGTTGATGCCTTCATCCCACACATAAGTGACAGGGTGATATTTATGGAAGGAAACAGTGCAACATGCGTCTACATGCGAAGTTCCTATTTTTGCCGGACCACGGAAGCGGAGCCAGCCTAGAAGAGAGAATGTCACTGACTGACTGACTGACGGACGGACGTTAAATAGCGTAGTGGTTAGAGACGCAGACTATAGAACAACATGTCCTGTTTATGAGTTCGACGGGAGTCGAACACATAATGTGTTATGTGTTCGACTCCCGTCTCAGTCATAACACATTATGCCTGAGGATTTGTTCAGGACAGACAAAAACTTTGCTGGCTACAACCTTCAGCATCTATGTTATAAGAAGCCTAAAATAAAACAGTTCTCGTGCATGTTAGGATTTGTTCAGGATAGACAAAAACTTTGCTGGCTACACGATTCTCTCGTCTTTTCACTTGACCAAAAAGTCAGTTATCATCACCTATATTGATAGTTATTGTATCAATGTCATTCACGAATGGCAAATACAGTGAGGGAAAAAATTATTTGATCCCCTGCTGATTTTGTACGTTTGCCCACTGACAAAGAAATGATCAGTCTATAATTTTAATGGTAGGTTTATTTGAAAAGTGAGAGACAGAATAACAACAAAAAAATCCAGAAAAACGCATGTCAAAATTGTTATAAATTCATTTGCATTTTAATGAGTGAAATAAGTATTTAATCCCCTCTCAATCAGAAAGATTTCTGGCTCCCAGGTGTCTTTTATACAGGTAACGAGCTGAGATTAGGAGCACACTCTTAAAGGGAGTGCTCCTAATCTCAGTTTGTTACCTGTATAAAAGACACCTGTCCACAGAAGAAATAAATCAATCAGATTCCAAACTCTCCACCATGGCCAAGACCAAAGAGCTGTCCAAGGATGTCAGGGACAAGATTGTAGACATACACAAGGCTGGAATGGGCTACAAGACCATCGCAAAGCAGCTTGGTGAGAAACTGACAACAGTTTTCGCAAATGGAGGAAACACAAAAGAACTGTGTACCTCGGTCTGGGGCTCCATGCAAGATCTCACCTCATGGAGTTGCAATAATCATGAGAACGGTGAGGAATCAGCCCAGAACTACATGGGAGTATCTTGTCAATGATCTCAAGGCAGCTGGGACCATAGTCACCAAGAAAACAACACACTACGCCGTGAAGGACTGAAATCCCGCAGTGCCCGCAAGGTCCCCCTGCACAAGAAGCACATGTACAGGCCCGTCTGAAGTTTGCCAATGAACATCTGAATGATTCAGAGGAGAACTGGATGAAAGTGTTGTGGTCAGATGAGACCAAAATCGAGCTCTTTGGCATCAACTCAACTCGCCGTGTTTGGAGGAGGAGGAATGCTGCCTATGACCCCAAGAACACCATCCCCACCATCAAACATGGAGGTGGAAACATTATGCTTTGGGGATGTTTTTCTGCTAAGGGGACAGGACAACTTCACCGCATCAAAGGGACGATGGACGGGGCCATGTACCGTCAAATCTTGGGTGAGAACCTCCTTCCCTCAGCCAGGGCATTGAAAATGGGTCGTGGATGACCCAAAACACACAGCCAAGGCAACAAAGGAGTGGCTCAAGAAGAAGCACATTAAGGTCCTGGAGTGGCCTAGCCAGTCTCCAGACCTTAATCCCATAGAAAATCTGTGGAGGGAGCTGAAGGTTCGAGTTGTCAAACGTCAGCCTCGAAATCTTAATGACTTGGAGAAGATCTGCATAGAGGAGTGGGACAAAATCCCTCCTGAGATGTGTGCAAACCTGGTGGCCAACTACAAGAAACGTCTGACCTCTGTGATTGCCAACAAGGGTTTTGCCACCAAGTACTAAGTCATGTTTTGCAGAGGGGTCGAATACTTATTTCACTCATTAAAATGCAAATCAATTTATAACATTTTTGACATGCGTTTTTCCGGATTTTGTTGTTGTTAGTCTGTCTCTCACTGTTCAAATAAATCTACCATTAAAATTATAGACTGATCATTTATTTGTCAGTGGGCAAACGTACGAAACCAGCAGGGGATCAAATCATTTTTTAATCCCCAAAGGACAGGGTTTATGTTACACTCTGAAACACGGTGAATTTCAGCTGTAACTTTTAGTGTCGAAATATCTGAACAATATCTAATACAGCTGCTGTTATTTTTTTTATAAAACCTTAAAATTATTATTTTTCAGATTTGCCATTTTAAAGATAGTTCACATAAATTTTTCCTGGGTTTTCTCAAATGAACAGAAATGTTTGGAAATAGGTAGAATTTTTGTAACCAGGAAATGTACTGTAGTGTATTTAATTTAGCTCCAATCTGCCATGGTTTGTTGAGGTGATTGAGGAGCTTCTTAGTGATGCAAGTGGAAGAGCGGGACTGTGCAGCTTTACGATTACATACAACAGAACCTGGGTGATAGATATTGGGCAGAACTATCTTGTTTTGCCATGCTCTATCAAATCCTTGTGGTATGTCAGGCACCTACAAGCTCAACTGTGGTTGTTCAGGAATTTGTTTACCTCCTGCACGTATGCCTGGTTGATAAGAAAGAACTTGGGGAGATGTTGTGTTGGAGGACAGATCTCAATCTTCAAGTCTGTTGTGTCTGCAGTGGAGCTTTTGCATCAAGGCAAGGCCATTATCCCAAATTGGACGGTGTAAAATTGGGAGGGGAAAAGAATAAGAAAACATTTACCTTGCAGGCGCCTGACCCACCAAACGGAGCAATGAAGAAAATCTACTCTGAGACCCAGCACCCTTTTCAATCGTTTTGTCTATTATTTACATTCTGCCACTCTACTATGGTTATTCACACACACATCATTCTGTTATTATCCTTCTGTCTATGAGAGTCACACTGAGACAACATTTCCCCTAAGGGGGAGCTGAAGGAATGTTCTAGCACTATGACTAGTACCCTTTCCTGAATCTCTGGAGCGTTTTCCTGCAGAAGCCTCGCCCACTTCACCACAGTGGGTTTCTTCCCCTCTAGTGGCAGTGGTTAGGGTTGGCTAATTAGAGGGTTGCCAAGGAAACGGAATGGTAGCTCAGCCAACCTGTGTAATGACAGGGTGAGGGAGGGCTGGGTCAGATTATAGACTGTGTACACTAAGCTCAAAAAAGAACAAGAGAGAAAGAGAACTAGAGGGAGAGAGAGATATATTGCATAGGATAAAGTAACGGATAGAGACGCGTTGGAGAATGACATTTCTTCAGATAAAGAGACAAAGATGGTAAAGAACAAAGACGAATGGCATTATGATAGTAGACAAATGGCATTATGTTAATAGTTTCTTATTGACACAGGTCTTCAAACAAGTCAAGGTCATGACATTCTCTCTGCCTCTCTCTCTTCCCTTTCTCCCCGGACTTCTTGTGTTGACTCAACTGAACATAGCTGTTCTTGTCTGTAGCAGGGTGGAGTGACTAAGCATGCAGAGCATGGCTTGATGCTTTCCAGCCCACAATTTGTATACTCTGGCAGGTGTGTATATGTAACACAGGAAAGTTTTCTAACAGCCTCCAGTGGAAACACACTAACTAGGGTAGCTATGGTTACAAACAGGAAACCAGTAAGTTCTTTGCAGCTGAAACTGGTCAGCTGGAATCAACCCTGACACAGCTCTGTTTTGATAATGGACCATTTAGACTTTCTCTCACTCTTTCCTTCTCTCATTCATTCCCTACCACCTCGCTTTTCCCCCTCATTCTCACTCTCTTCCCTTTGTGCCAATATTTGTTTTTCACTTCTCTAATGTGTGGCATTGTTAGAGTATTACATGCTGCCTAAAGACTTAACTTAAAATGAAGAAGGCAAATAATTACATTAGCAAAATAATTTGATATTTCGACTATAATAATAATAATATAAACAATAATGATTTTGATATTTCAACTATAAAGAAACCCTTTTAATGTATTATTGACATCTTGTGCTAATAGGGGGGAAAAGTTTGGTTGAGTGGACTTATACGGAATCCCTGATAAGCTGTATGTTTCCTCCTGTTCTCTCATATTTTTACAGTCTTACCACATGTTTTTATGGTCACTCTGGGCCAAGACTGAAAATTATCATATCAACTTACTTCAAGCAAAACAGTGGCAGAGGCACCCACAGTCAAAACACTAGTCCAGCACCAACTAGTTCTAGCTAGATCTCTGCTTAGACCCACAGAAATAGACCCCAGCTAGCCTAGGTACTAGCTAGCGCTATGCTTCAATCCACCGTCATAACACTAGCCCAGCCCCAGCTAAGTGCTCCACTCCACGTGAGTCTGTTTCGAAACTGTTGTCTTCAGTCCTCTATAGTAGTGATTCACTTACACCTAATCATTTTAAAATGTCATGCCATTTTGTGTAGTAATACTATGAAGGCTACAGTTAACATTGCTATGTTGATTTACTGATTGTCATTTTAGCAGACATCCTAATCTTGAGGTATTTACTTAACTGCATTTATTTTCTTATTTTGTCATTTTGGCCCTCATAGGAATAGAACCCACAACCCTAGCACAGCACCATAGTCAACGTGCAAGATTTTGTGAATTCTTGGGTTCAGTAACTCCCCTTTTATTTTCCCCTTTGTGCTCTCAGTATGTAACGCATACCTTCTCTCTAGGTACCAGTATTACCTGCAGGTAAAGAAGGAGGTGCTGGATGGACGTCTTCGCTGTTCTGTAGAGCAGGGCATCAGATTAGCTGGCCTAGCAGTGCAAGGTAAGACAGATTACCCACATGAGTATACCCCATTGCTTTAGCACTAACCTTGTTTTAAGTCCTTCACTGAAATCCTGAGAACTCTGGACTGGAAAGTCCAGAGAATGAGAAAAATTAATGAGTCCTGTCTGTGATCACATTTCAATACATTATTAAACACATATGCACGCACACACACACACACACACACACACACACACACACATACTTTCTTAGTGTGTGACCCCCCAACCTACCCATCCTGACTACAGACCGTAGTTATGTATACTATAGAAAGTCATGTGCCATGACCCTTCTGTCACCAGGCGCATAAAAATGGCTTATTTGCCACCAGATGGCACAACATTTTGATAATATTGATTAGGGTGTGTGTGTGTGTGTGTGTGTGTGTGTGTGTGTGTGCGTGCGTGTCAGGGTTTACGCTAGTCGATGGTACAAATGCAGGCGGTATCACGTGTCACGCAGATGAAAATATCAATGGCCAAAATGTCAGGTGGGAAATACGCCAAATAAATACATTGATTAAAAGCATATTAAAATATTAAATGGCCTAATATTGTGTGACCTACATTGTATGTTGCCAAGAAAACAGTGAGCCTCCGCTCACTCTTACAGACATTAAGACATTACTGAGTGTTTGGTCGTGTGACTAAGCAAAATGGGGTTTCAACATTTATGAAATGGGACAACATATATTTATATCCATACATTTTAATGGGCATTATCTAATTAGGAAATATGGTTGGAAATGACAAAAATCGACTTACAATATTGACCAAAATATTTTACACACGCTTGAGTGTTTTTCTTTAGTCAATCAGAGTTGATGCGACAAATAAGTGACTGAAACGTGTTTGTCTAATAATAATGCTGCGAAATTAGGCAACTTTACGATGCATTGCAAAAACATTCCCAACTAGGGTTAAACATATTGAAATTATGAAGCAAACGAGTTTCAGTAAATTGATACATTTCTGCAGAGCATGTCAAACACGCTCCTGCATGCGTGGTCTAGACATCCTATGGAAACGGACATAATTCGCGTGGTAGGCTATTTGTTGAGACGTTTCTAACATTGGCCTAAAATCCCTAATTATTCAGATTGGAAACATATGATTTTGAAATCAAAATATTGTGCAAGAAGATCGTTGTCTATGAAAATAATTGTGATCTGGCTCAAATAATTACGATCAGGCAGTTATGTAGTAATTGCGACTCAGTTCACAAAGATTGTGAAGACTCCATTCTTTAATTTAAATTAAAAAAAACATTTGTAATTAAATTGTAATTATTACACACCCAACTACGTCAACAAAATTAGATTTTTTGTAGTATCCCATTATTACATCATGTGGCGATGGGGCAAAGATGGCAGCAATAGCTTGAATTCAATTAATTGAACTGACAGTTTATTTTATCCACTGAAAGTCTACTAAAAGCATGTTATGAAAATTGTGTTTGTGTGTACAGAGATTTACATTGTGTTAATAGCAGCATTTGACTTGGGATGAAATAAGCGCCGGAACTGACAAATCGCACATCAGACTGTGTTCATCAATATAGCCTAGGCCTACTCCTTACAGTAAGGCTTGTTACTAAAAAAGGAACTGTGACCAGCTGTTAGCCTAAAATTATTTGTCTCCAATATGAAAGACTGTGCTGCCTGGATTTTTCAATGGCTTTATCAATCAAGTTGGATCTATACCCCGCATTTTGCGTCAGCTTGGACGATTGGCTACCGGTAGGCAAACAGCTAGAATGGCAGGTTAGGGACCACTGTGAAAAGTGAAATAGAAAAGTGAAAGATGAATTATAGCCTTGCAAATGCATATAGATGGCCTAATAGCAACGTGTTTACACATTCTTGTAATAAGTACATTTAGAGGTAGGCCTAAAAAACAATGTGTAAGTGAAATAAATGTTATGGGTAACCTTAAAATATTTTCAAATATGGTGGTAACAAGATCAACTGATTTAATCCATTTGTAATCCTTTGGTAAATTAATGCAGCTTGTGATATCAGATGTAATAATATAGATTTTTTTGAGTAACTAAGGTACATTTCGTTTAATAATTGAGTAAACAAAACTGATAATAAACTATCTATTGAAATATATTGATGTATTTTCCTATTTGATGTTGTTGTTGCAGATTAAATATCTGTGAGGGGAGAAATTATGGTTCTATACAAATAACCACTGATGGATATTACAGAATGTGAATGATGTTCAAAGATATTCTTGAAAATTTGAAACACATCAGTGTCTCTTCATTTTTACTGTTACAATAACTAAATTAAATAAACTAGATAAAAAATAGGAACTTCAGAACAGTTTTGGATTACTGAGTAAACACGCATGTTGTAGCTAATTCTGACCCCCATTGACAACAAACACTCATATCACAACATATTCTTATAACACATATATTCTATTGTTTATTTGTCACTTAATTGTTACTGTATTTTGCAGTTCTGCACTTTTGTACTTGCCAGTTTTTGTCCCCACACTGTATGTTTATTGTTATGCATCATAAGACCAAAGCGAATTCCATGTATGTGAAAACCTACTTGGCTAACCTACTTTACTAATAAATCTGTTTCTGATTCATTGTGCTGTTTGGCTTGAAGTGATATAAGATATTTTTTTCATTATTAGAAGAAACAGTATAACAAACAAACTTTTGTTTCCCCCAAAAAAGTCCTCACACTGATTTTCAAGCGAAAAACATGCATTTTACCACACTATTGGTTTTAAATTAAACCAAATTAATTTCGAAGTATTTTTAAAGGTATTGATAAGCCATTACATTTGTTTATTTTTAAATTTAACACACAGAATTTGTCCGTTTATTAAAAGTGAATTGTTATATATAAATAAAAAATAGGCTAAACACAAAATGAAAAAAAAGCTTTTCAAGCTTTGAAATGGCGATGTATTTAATTCCAATCAAACCCTTTATCAACATCTCAGATATAATGGAAAATGGCGTGCTTCAAGTTTCATATGCGCAAACTAATATTCTTTACAGACAATGTGAAGAGGCCATCGAGGCACACATTAGGCAAACAATCGGATTGTACTGCCAGCAATTGTCCGTAACCCCCACCCCCTACTAATTACCATGCCACAAAAATAGCTCAGTCCACACTGAATGACTTTTGGTACGTTTCAAGTAAAACCGGTATACAATCCCAACCCCCAAATACCACGATCCATTGTAAGCAGTTTGTGTAGGCTTACAAGAAATACACCAGAGGTTTAATTTAACGCTTTTAATTCCTCATCTGTTAGTTCAAACCATTCTGCACTATTTCGCTTGGCTTCAGCAAGAGTGTGGGCTAGAATCTTTTGCAACATTTCTGTGTCAATCAAACACAGGAAAGAGCTCAAAGGACATCGAATATTTTTCCTTGCACATGGAGTGGGCTCGGGGGTTTCTATAATGATATTGCATTGTTGAATTTTCACCCACAGGTTCCCAGCAGTTTGTTGAACCCATACTGTGCTATGTCTAGCGGGCTCTTGCAATGAGTAGCCTCGATTTTAGACTCTGACTCTGAATCAGATTCAATTTCAATGTCAACTCCGCCTTCGTCCTAGTTCTCCACCTCAATATCCACACATGGTTCGCCATCAGATTCCAATTCATCAATATTTTGTATAATGTTTACAACTTGCTGAGCCATATATTGTACCCTTCGGGACATTGTAAGGAAATACGCTACCGACCAAACTGTGCAACTTATTGTGTAGCAGCCCGTCTACACAGTGCACTCCAGCCACACACTTGCTACTTCATAGCACTAAACGCTAAAGAAATTGTACTGTGAATACAATTGTCCTAATAGCGCCGCCCATTCAGTTGATCAGTAAAATTGTCAATTTCTTTCTGTGGTTTCGATAGGCATTATAGCCTATTGAATAGTAAATAGCAGGCTCAAATAATTGCGATCAGGCAGTTATGTAATAATTGCGACAGCCTATTATGATCACCCCGCAAGGATTGTGAAGTGTTCATTCTGCTGAATAATTTAAGTAAAAACATTTGTTGGAAAAGTGAAAGACGAAATATAGCCTTGCAAATGCATATAGATGGCCTAAATGCATATAGTCTCTGCATTTTTACTGTTACAATAACTTATTTAAATAAACTAGATTTAAAAAATAGGCAACTGAAAATATAGACCATGTATACATACCACACAGACACCGGACCTGATTCCTCCACAGGTGGAGTCACAGGCCACACCCTAATTTTCTTTTTTTTTTACAATGACACTATTTCCACCCCGATTGACTTAGAATGCTGATTCTTTGTCTACATGTCTACATGCCTTATTCCCCAGGAGGTGCAACACTGCATCAAGAACCAAACATGTCCGCCATCTTGGATATTTTGTACAGTGAAAATTTCATGAAACCTATAAAAATCTACATAAAATCAAGAATAACTGATTGACCTGGCAACCATGTGTCTTGTACATGTCTCCCTAAATGGTGTTCACAGCTAAGAGATAAAACTCAAGATGGCGGACATAATGGCTGACCAGTGTTAAACAAATGCATCCATGAACTTCATGTGTGCATTACATTATGGCACAATGAAAAAATAGACCAGGTATATTATCCACACAGACTCCTGACCTGATTCCTCCACAAGGGGTGCCACAGGCCACGCCTTAATGCATTTTTTTCCACAATTATGCCATTTCCACCCCGATTGACCAAGAATGCTGATTCTTTGTGTACATGCCTCATTCCCCAGAATGTACAAAATTGCATCAATGACCAATTATGTCTGCCATCTTGGATAATTTGTACAGTGAAAATTTCTTGAAACATATACAAATCTACTTAATATCAACAATAACTCTGTTTGACCAGGCCAGCTGCGTACATGTATCTAATAGATGTCTCCCTTTAAGGTGTTTAAAGCAAAGAGAAATAATACAACTTGGCTGTCCACAGTAAAAAAATATTTGAAAGTGCTTTCCATAGGATTATTTCTGCTGCCATATGCTTACATTGTTGTTATGGCTGCATCCCCATGCTCACCATGTCACAGGAGAACTCTGTCCTATGCTTGCTTGCAACTATATTTATTATTATTATTATGGCGTTTTTCGGTCCTTTTTCCAAATTCCTGTTAGATAAAATTCCCCGAAAAAACATCTTTGCATGCTAATACAGGCCCACGGGCCACAAATTATGGTGCAATGCATTCACAAATTTTGCTGTCACTCAGCATACAGACAATCCTATTTTAATCCAAGAAACCACACTCATCCCCCACAAACACTGTCCCGTATCTCTACACATAACATACACACATTCTCCACTCTATACACACATTGTTTTTGCTGGACCACGTAAGTGGAGTAAGCCAAAAAGCGCAAATGTCTCTTACTGAGTGAGTGAGTGACTGACTGACTAACCCTCGTTAAATAGCGTAGTGGTTAGAGCCGCAGACTGCCATGCAGCTAACCGGTGTTTGAGCCACAAACAAAACAACTTCTGCATTAGGTTTTGTTCAGAATAGACAAAAACTTCACTGGCTACAAGCTTCAGTAGATACGTTATAGTAAGCCTAAAATAAAACTGTTTATATTGCGACTATTTTGGGTGGATTTTCAAGGTTGCATCCGTGTGTGCTTTTTGGGGTAATATAGATCACAACCCCTTACGCAGTAAAAGAGAAGGGCATCCACAATTCTCTTGTCTTTTCACTTGATGAAATACTCAGTTATCTTAACCTATATTGAAAGTTATGTATCAATGTCATTCACAAATTAAAGAAAAACGAACGTTGTTTGTGCCATGAAATGAAATAGCTTTGGCAGTGTATAGTTCAACTTCAGTCTCGCTAGCAATTGCTCAATTTTTATGGCTCTTCCAAGTAGTAAGTAGATACTAGTAGGCCTATTACTGACTAATAAAAGCCATACAGTTCATAGACGCCATTTGTGGTGGAAGTAAACTTAATAAGAAACAGTAGTCAGTTTAACACAATGATTAATGGTGTCTAGCTAAATATTCAAACTTGGCATGAAGTACGTACTTGTAGTACATAGTATGTAGGATGCGATGCCATTGGGTTGACTTACATATAATTATTAATTTGTCAGTCAGTGTTTGTATTCAGTACTGTCGAGAAGGTTAACAGTTATTAAACAGAAGAATTACACTGATGAAGGATTCATGTTTTTTACTTAACCTTTTTCTGTAAAAATGTATTGTTCTAGCAACAGCCAATCAATGATACCCTAATACCTACAGCCAATCAGAGTGATACCCTAACACCAACAGCCAATCAGGGTGATACCCTAAACACCAGCGCCAACATAACTTTATTAAAGCTGCACTAGATAGGATTTATTCAGTTAAAAAAAAAAAAAGTTAAGTGCCAGTGGAATGTCATTTTATCATTTTTGGAGCACGCTGCTACTTCCTAGCCAATCCCGTTCCAGCCAATCTTCTGCGAGGCAGGCTTTCTTCCTTGGCTTATATTGTGAATCCGCATTTTACCTGGATGATATTATCAACGAGAAGCAAAGAAAAGCCAGGCTGAAGTTTGCAAAAGACCATAAGGATTGGACCGTAAAGGAATGGAATTCCAAGCCAAAGTGTCTCACACCCACTGTGAAATTTGTTGGAGGATCGGTGATGATCTGCGGATGCTTCAGCAAGGCTGGAATCGGGCAGATTTGTCTTTGTGAAGGACGGATGAATCAAGCCAAGTACAAGGTTATCCTGGAAGAACACCTGCTTCCTTCCGCTCTGACAATGTTCCCTAAATCTGAGAATTGGTTTTTCCAGCAGGACAATGCTCCATGCCACATAGCCAGGTCAATCAAGGTGTGGATGGAGGACCACCAGATCAAGACACTGTCATGGCCAGCCCAATCTCCAGACCTGAACCCCATTGAAAACCTCTGGAATTTGATCAAGAGGAAGATGGTCACAAGCCATCAAACAAAGCCGAGCAACTTGAATTTTTTTGCCAGGAGTGGCATAAAGTCACCCAACAGCAATGTGACAGACAGGTTGAGAGCATGCCAAGACGCATGAAAACTGTGATTAAAAATCAGGGTTATTCCACCAAATATAGATTTCTGAACTCTTCCTAAGTTAAAACATTAGTATTATCTTGATGAAAAATGAAATTGTTTTCTTTGCATTATTTGAGGTCTGAAAACAATGCATCTTTTTTTTGGTTATTTTGACCAGTTGTTGTTTTCTACAAATAAATACTCTAAATGACAATATTTTTATTTGGAATTTGGGAGCAATTTTGTCAGTAGTTTATAGAATAAAACTAAAATGTTCATTTTACTCAAACACATACCTATGAAAAGTAAAACCAGAGAAACTGATAATTTTGCAGTGGTCTCTTAATTTTTTCCAGAGCTGTATATCCACTCTGTAATACCATGAATCTCATATATTAAAAATAATAATTGTATTACGTGACCCTTTTTTATTGTTTTCTAAAGAAACAAACCAGCCATGGAGTGATTGGAGTCATTGTTTTCATCATAGGTACTGTATAGCTATTAGCTAGCCATCTACAGTAATGTTTATGCAAGAGTACCCTTTATTCCCGTTAATAAATGTTCGGTTGTCCACGTTATTTCAGCAAAAGTGTAATGGCTGAGGTCAAAGTTGCATTCCCGCTGTTTAAATAGCGTAATGGTTAAAGACAGTCTGCCACATAGAAAACTGCGGATTGAAACCAGCCAGGGACAACAATATTCATCCCTTCTAATCACAGGCCGACTGAACTAAGGTTGCTTGGTTCCTTTTGTGGTTTCAAGGACTTTTTGTTTGGTTTTGTTTTGATTTCCTCGATTGGACATCCTGACTACTAGCGGCATTGGGCATTTTTAAATAGCAAAAAATATTTCTCTAGTGAGAGCATGTAGTGAGATTCTTCCTGTGCCCCGCTTGGTCCCCTGAAATGCTGCTCGCAGCTTTAATTATTAGGGTTTCAGCAGTTCACTGGTGAAAACCTGTTGTATTTGTTAGGTTTTATTATTATTAGTGTCACAGCAGTTCACTGGTGAAACACTATTGTTATTATTACCGTTGGTTTTTATTAGGCGTGCTTGCCAAAGGCAAAGCACAACTATAAGTTTCTCCCATACTTCTTCTTGTGTGCTTGCCAAAGGCAAAGCACAACTATAGGTTTCTCCCATACTTCTTAATATTATTGCCGGACCACGTAAGCGGAGTCGGCTAAGAAGAGCGAATGTCTCTTACTGAGTGACTAACTGATTACCCCTTGTTAAATAGCGTAGTGGTTAGAGAAGCAGACTTGTGATCAGGACTATAGGTCCTGAGTTCGTATCTCCTCGCAGGTGATGCGTAGTACGCATTATGAATTATTCCGTATAGATGAAAACTTCGCTGGCTAAAACCGTCAGGATCTACATTATGGTAAGCCTGAAATAATATTGCGACTGTTTCTGGTGGATTCAAAGTACGCATCCGTGCATGCGTTTTGGGTCACGATTTGGTTTACGATATATTAAGCCTTAACTGAAACTGTATACGGTTATATTGCGACTGTTTCTGGCATGGAATAGTTCATCTTCAGTCTTGCTAGCAACTGCTCAATTCTAATGATTATTCCTAGGAAGTTAGTAGATACTAGTAAGCCTATTTAACACAATCCTTAATGGAGTCTAGTGAATGCTGAAACATGTAATGCTGTGGCGTAGTGGTTAAAGACAGTGCCTCTCATGTGGAAGACCTAAGTTCTAATCTGTTGAGAGCAACGACATTTATTAATTATTTCTGGTAGATTCCATGATTCTCTCGTCTTTTCACTTGATGAAAAAGTTAGTTATCGTCGCCTTTATTGATAGTTATTGTATGAAATGTCATTCACGAATAAAAGAAAAAAGTACATTGTTTTGCCATGAAAGAAAAAAATACGTTCTTATGCCATGAAATGAAATAGCTTTGGCAGACTCGCTAGCAATTGCTCAATTCTTATGACTATTCCAGTAAGTTAGTAGATACCGGTAAAGCTTATTAATGGCTAATACGCTGTTAAAACGGCCAGTGTCAAACGCAATACATAGCCGCTATTTGTGGTGGTCGGTAAGCTTAGTAAGAAACGTTAGTCAGTTTAACTGTATCAATGTCATTCACGAATGGCCAATTAACTATTAAAACGGCCAGTGGCTAAAGAGGATTTGTTCAGGACAGAGACAAGAGGCTATACTGACACCCAACAAATGTACAGCTCCGTGGTCTAGAGGTTAACGACACAGCCTTTCATGTGGGCGACCCAGGTTCGAATTTCGTGATGGCAACACATTCTATCGTGGGCCGGCTGAACTAGGCTTGCCTGGTTTCTTGTTATTAGGTGTGCTTGCCAAAGGCAAAGCACAACTATAGGTTTCTCCCATACTTCTTGCCAAAGGCAAAGCACAACTATAGGTTTCTCCCACACTTCTTCTTATTATTATTAGGTGTGCTTGCCAAAGGCAAAGCACAACTATAGGTTTCTCCCATACTACTACTTCTTATTCTTAGGTGTATATAAAAAATTGAATGTATAATTGCTCATTTACATTGTTAGGATATAACTGAGAATGACTCTTGAACCGTTCGTGCTACAGACACGAAACCAACTTTGTTTCACACGTTTAGCCTATGCCCAGTTCATATGATGAAACGTTTATTGATTTTACGGACGCTAATTAGCGTAATTAGCATAATTAGTGTTGACTAGCTATTAGGCTGTATCTTTACCTATGCTGATTAGCGTATTCATCATTAATTTGTTATTAGGCTGTATCTCTTGAACCGTTCGAGCTACAGAAACGAACCTGAGTCTCATTCAAAAGTTTAGACTATCCCCAGTTCATATAACCACCCCTTTAGCTGCTCTCCAAACTTATTTTCGGTCAATTCATCATCTGTGTATTATAGTTAGAACAAGTAAGGCTATATCCCCCGAAAAATGTTCTTCCTGCTCGTATTCAGAGTCAGAGATAATATACATTTTCCTTTCTCTCTCAAGCAAATAAAGTTTGACTGTCCGAGGTGAATATCAAAGACGAAACAGGTAACTTGCTTTCTAGCTAGCGAATACTAACTTTTGTTTACAGTGTATACATTTACTCTTCCTGAACGAACGCGTGGATTGATCTAATTGTGAACAAAACTGACCAGTAAACACAGGAATTACCCGTTTATTTGAAATGAGAATTGTATCGCTAAAATTAAAACTTTATTTTGAAGAATACAACATTGTCATGTTCTTTGAGGTAAACAACACCACTTGTCTTAGGTTGGAGTGTTTTAGAGTAGTTTTCCGTTTGCGATGCAGCTTTGCGATAGAGGTATGTACGGTTTCCATTCATGAATTTGTACGTTGCTAATAACGCTAATTACTGACTGAGACAGAGCTGAATAATGGATTGTTTTTAAAAATGACTATGTGCCTGAAGGACCTACTCGGGGTAAGGGGACTGTTAACGAAATATGATTTTTGGATGGCACTTGAACAGACAGAAATGGGCTTAGCACACTCCTAGAACCCCCTCTATCTTATCTTATATATGACCCCCGCCTTGCTACCTGTCTTTGTCTCTGGGTGCCCTAAACAACAACGAACAACACCCTCTCCCCGTTGTGGTGACTGCAATGGCAGAGAGCTTGGTCTTTGAAATCACATAACTGTTTGAGCAGCCTTGTTCCAAACAGCTTCCCCTTCTTCTTGTCGTGCTCCTGACTCTCTGCTTATATAGTCCTCGAGTCCCATAAAACAGAGCCTCCCTAGGTGCAAACCATTAGTCCCAACTCCCCTAGAGGGCTGTACTGGGAGAGTTGTGCACACTTCCATTACAATAGCGAAAGTGAATCTGCTGAAGCAAATGCTTTCTACTCTCCCACTCAATTAGTTTGCAGTTGTCATCTTGCTAATGTTATGCTAATGTATGTCTTTTTATATAAAACATGAATTTTTGATGTATAACTCAATATCAACACACAGTGGCCTTTCTAGCGATTTTTTTATGGGGTGGCAGAAGGGTGGAAAGTTGAAATTCAAGGATGGCATATCATTCTATTGCTGGTTATGTCCACTTTATTTACACAAATCCAGCTACTGAAAACAGACAGTGCAATGTCTCGCTAGTAAATATCATACATGTTCTACAATTTGATGTTTGTGTTCAAAGTTTGGTACAAGTCTTTCAAGTGTGCAAAATCTCTGAATGTTGGGAGTTCTCTAAGTATTATATATGTAACTTAAGAATTGAGGGAAAAGATGCAGTATTTTACTTTGAAAATTAATGCTTTATACACAAATGCTGAATTTAGGCAACTGAGGTTATAGAGTAGCCATTTAATATACTAACAAAATTTAAATTACAACTGTTAATCACATATGCCCATACATCACATTTTGTTGATGTTACAGAGATGTCCAGAGATGCCCTTTTGCTAGCTAGCTATCAGGACAAGCATTACATGGCAATGATGGCAGCTAGCACCAACTTACTTCATCTGAAAATTTGCTAGCTAACTAAATTTACCAATAATATTGAAGAGTCCATTACATTAGCTAGTAGACAATATCAGGCATATCTTAACTATAATTAATGGCTGCTGCTAATGCAAGATTATAGCATTTTGTATTGTATATTTAGTGTACAGCAGTACCTTCTTTCATTACTGCTAGGCTAGTCTAGTGCGATCCTGACTGTTCCGTTGCTTAGAGTATCATGGACCAACGCCCGGTGTTTTTACAGGAAGGGAGGGGGAGCAGCACTGTGACAGGAGTAGGCAGACTCTGGGACTCAACCATTTTACGGAGAAGGGTGGACTCAAAGATATTGAAACGGGTTACCATAGAGATTAACAACTAAAGTAGAAAAAATATAATACTATTTAATAAAATTAAATATGAATATATTATAGCACACACTCCTGACAACTGGGGTGGTCAGTGAGTTGGCAAGACATTTTTAGGGTGGCAGCTGCCACCCCTTGTCACCCCGGTGGTTTCGTTAGTGTCAACATGCATTTCAAATTTTTGATTTCAATAATTCAAATTTTGATTTATAAAACAGAAATGTTGTCATTAAAAAAATGTTGTGATGAAAAATGTAATAAATATATGTTTGGACAAATGATCAAATCCCCTTCCCGTTGGAGAGTTGATCTCAATTTGTGTTCATTCTCTTCCAGCTGACTTCGGGGATTACACACAGTTCCTGTCTCAGGACTTCCTCAGGGAGTATGTGCTCTTCCCAGTGGTGAGTGAACCCTAACACTACACCACTTTAAATTTGATTTTGCAGCATTCAGATGTGGACTGGAGCAAGTAGTGTCAGGTAGTGTGTTTGTTGGATGTTTTCCTGCTCTGATGTATGAGATTTTGTGCGTGACGGAGCCGGGGCAAACACACTCGCAACATAATCTCCCCGTCTACATCCTATATTCCACCTACATGCCTGACACAATGACAAGCACTGCTTATGGGGGGTATTGGGGTACTTGGTGTAATGGTGCTGCAAATTGGTAGACAGTTATAAAGAGCTAGCATACTCAAAATCTACACCAAGTTGTTATAGAGTGATATATAAATGGGTGGGGATGAACATAACATCATATGATGCCATAAATACAATATGACATATGAGCGGTGAACATAGTATAGTTGTAGTATATCTAGATGCTGGGAGATGAAGAGTTTGAGTGCTATACAGTGCAGTTATTTAGATGTGGGGATCAAGACAGAATAGAGAAAAGAGTCAGGGTGATAACCTACTGTAGGAGTATGAGGAAGAAGCAAGCAGCCAGAAGTGGACAATGAAAGAGGAGGTATCAGAGAGTGACTAGTAGAGCACTGAGAAAGATGGAGAAAGGTTCTGAAAGAGAGAGTCAGGGATGACATTTGATGTGTGAGGCCTGCTTAGGCCTCTAATAGAGAGGAAGTGTGTGGGTGTTGAATGAGACAATATGAATTGTGTGTGTAACCGGATACAGCTTTCTTTCTGGTTCCTTTAGTCCTGCATGGATTAATGTACACTTTCCCATTCAACCCGCCACCCCTGCCCTGTCACCCCATACACGTTCTTGTGGTGCTTTCTCCATCTTTATCTGTGCCTCCTGTCTCTTTCTCCCAAACCATATGCATTACATGTCTCTCTTTCTTATGTGCCTCTCCCTCTAACCACTCTGTGCCTTTTACCCTCTTTTGCTTGCTTTTTTTAATTCTTTCTCACTCCCTCTACCAGAATTGGCCTCATGCAGATGAGTTGTTGGAGGAGTGGACTCAGAAGGTAGCCGAGGAACATAAGAGTCACTGGTAGGCCACTTGTGCAAAACATCATCCTATAGTTTACAGCTTACAGAGGTTTTTGCCAGTGATCAGCACAAACAAGTCCATAAATTTAAAGTAAAAAATAAAATCTTCAAATTGTTCTAAATTAATTGCAAATAATAAATAAAAAAATAATAGATTGCATTATTCACTCCCTATTGTCAATATTTGTAGAGGCACTGAGAGATTATGGACATGAGAAACTTAACACAACACATAAGGGCTGACTAACTGAACAAAGGACAATTATATATGACATGGTGCTGGGCCCACTGCTGATGGGCCCCACACACCCTACCCACACATTCTGTCCATACCTCCTGACAGGAGGTGTCCATGTGACTGTCATAGACTCTATGAATAAATTCCATGGACCATAGGTTGGAACATACCGTTGTGACAAAGCAAAGTATTTTCCTGATAATATACAGTGAGGGGAAAAAGTATTTGATCCCCTGCTGATTTTGTACGTTTGCACACTAAAAAAGAAATGATCAGTCTATAATTTTAATGGTAGGTTTATTTGAACAGTGGGAGACAGAATAACAACAAAAAAATCCAGAAAAACGCATGTCAAAAATTTTATAAATTAATTTGCATTGTAATGAGTGAACTAAGTATTCGACCCCACTGCAAAACATGACTTAGTACTTGGTGGCAAAACCCTTGTTGCCAATCACAGAGGTCAGACGTTTCTTGTAGTTGGCCACCAGGTTTGCACACATCTCAGGAGGGATTTTGTCCCACTCCTCATTGCAGATCTTCTGAGTCATTAAGGTTTAGAGGCTGATGTTTGGCTACTCGAACCTTCAGCTCCCTCCACAGATTTTCTATAGGATTAAGGTCTGGAGACTCGCTAGGCCACTCCAGGACCTTAATGTGCTTCTTCTCGAGCCACTCCTTTGTCTTGGCTGTGTGTTTTGGGTCATTGTCATGCTGGAATACCCATCCACGACCCATTTTCAATGCCCTGGCTGAGGGAAGATTTGTATCGTCAAATCTCATCCAAGATTTGACGATACATGGCCCCGTCCATCGTCCCTTTGATGCGATGAAGTTGTCCTGTCCCCTTAGCAGAAAAACACCCCCAAAGTATAATGTTTCTACCTCCATGTTTGACGGTGGGGAAAGTGTTCTTGGGGTCATAGGCAGCATTCCTCCTCCTCCAAACACGGCGAGTTGAGTTGATGCCTAAGAGCTCGATTTTGGTCTCATCTGACCACAACACTTTCACCCAGTTCTCCTCTGAATCATTCAGATGTTCATTGGCAAACTTCAGACGGGCTTGTACATGTGCTTTCTTGTGCAGGGGGACCTTGCGGGCGCTGCAGAATTTCAGTCCTTCACGGTGTAGTGTGTTACCAATTGTTTTCTTGGTGACTATGGTCTCAGCTGCCTTGAGATCATTGACAAGATCCTCCCATGTAGTTCTGGGCAGATTCCTCACCGTTCTCATGATCATTGCAACTCCACAAGGTGAGATCTTACATGGAGCCCCAGACCCAGGGAGATTGACAGTTCTTTTGTGTTTCTTCCATTTGCTGCTTGGCGATGGTCTTGTAGCCCATTCCAGCCTTGTGTAGGTCTACAATCTTGTCCCTGACATCCTTGGACAGCTCTTTGGTCTTGGCCATGGTGGAGAGTTTGGAATCTGATTGATTTATTTCTTCTGTGGACAGGTGTCTTTTATACAGGTAACAAACTGAGATTAGGAGCACTCCCTTTAAGAGTGTGCTCCTAATCTCAGCTCGTTACCTGTATAAAAGACACCTGGGAGCCAGAAATCTCTGATTGAGAGGGGATCAAATACTTATTTCACTCATTAAAATGCAAATCAATTTATAACATTTTTGACATGCGTTTTTCTGGATTTTTTTGTTGTTATTCTGTCTCTCACTTTTCAAATAAACCTACCATTAAAATTATAGACTGATCATTTCTTTGTCAGTTTTTTTCCCTCGCTGTAGGTCTATTTTCGTTCCATACTCTTGTTAAAGAACACAACACAGAGGAATGGTACTTCGCTGTTTTGTGCTATATGAGGTATCATATAGCAGACATCTGGTATCTATTATTCAGGGGCCCCACACAACCCGATAAGTGTGTGTGGAGCAAAGAACTCAAGAGGGGAGACTATACCATGCCTTATAAGGTTAGGATATAGAATACATATATGTGATTGGAAGACAGCCAGATAGTGAAGGGGATGTGCGGAAGGTTTGGTCTCCCGCACATCCCCTTCACTATCCATAGTTCTTACATCTTCTCCAAATTTGAACTATGGAAGATCAACATCTTGGACTCATGCTAATGAAGGTTCTTCCCTGACTTGTGGGTTTTATGGTTTTGTTCATGGATCAAAAGTGGACAGAAGCCAACTGTTATGGTGCTGTGACTATGGATAGATGGATTTAGGACTCTGATGGTGAGTCAAACTACACTATCTAAAAGAACAAGTCAGATTAAAGAGCATAAGTATCCAGATTAACACATCTGGAGCAAGAAACTTCATTTTTTTATGCTATATAAACCTGTGGTAAGGACACATAAGACTTGTGTTTACACTGAAAGATGTGCGCTTAGTCCAGAGATTCCACAGGAGAAGCAAAGCCCTTTATAGGCCACTCAGACGTTGTAATAGAGAAAATTGCAAAATCTTTGGCTGATGACATCAAAAAGAGCATGAAAATAGATGACTGTCACCAAGAGATAATTCAAAAATATGCCATTGTTCCAGAAGAAGATTTTTTGATATACAGAAAACATGGAAAGAAAAACATTAGTCGTTGATTTTGTTATCAGAAATTCAAAAATGGAATAATAAATTCTTCAAAGATGCTCTTGAAAGAAAATGTTGAAAGTGTTGCGGTGTCGGCTGAACAAACAGCTGAACTTGGTAAGTTAACAAAAGGACTTGAAAAGTTGATAAAGGAACTGGAGATGCTGGAAGAAGTTGGAAAAACACTCAAAGGCCATTGAAAAAGAAACCAGGAGCGTGTCACTGTTGTGGAATCCCTGGCAACTGGCAGAATGAGTGTCACAAGAAGAAGTCTCAAAGGAAAAAGACAGAATAGACAGACAGTTGGAACATGAGACATTCTGCCCACATGCCGAGCAGCGGCAAGCAAAGATCTCCCCTGTATGGGATCCAGGAATCAAAGATGGATTTCCTGGCGATACCTGGAACTGATGTGAGCTTGTATAATCATTGACTAAGAGTTCTAAATGCTTATTTCCAAAAATGTATCATACCTAAACACTGAAGAAAGCTGGAACTTATCTAGGAGACCTGATCACTTTCCTTGTTAATGGCTAGGCTTATCTAATTGAATATTCCTTTGAAAAAACACTTTGATGGTAAATAACATGTTGTAACAGGCATCCGAGAAAATTGCCCGTTTTGTTTTGTCATGTTTGATGTAAACCAGAACTAGACGCATCTACTGCGTCAACAATGTCTGTTAACCAGTAGGGCCCATAGGCCTTTACAAAGGGTGGTCTTTCCCCAAGTTGGGAAGTCTCTCTATACCTCGTCGCAGGATGACTGGAGGGGCCAACCAATACATGGAGGGTAATACTTTTTTGAAGTTAAGTAAAACACATAGCTTTCCTTGTCCACTGAAATTGATCGTAATATATGTTATAATTTGGTTTTAGACAAAAGATAAGGATTATAGTCTTATGTGAAATTGTGGCAAAAGGGTGAAAACAGTCTAAAGCAAGTTTTTCTCCCACAATAAAATTAAAAATTGAATAGGGTAATGGAATAGGGTTTGATTAACTAAGAACAGTTTCATTAGTTTATTTTTTTGTGTTTCTCTTACAACTAATATTTCATTTGTGTTTTTAAGGACCAAGATACTTGTTGAATGTCTCAATTCTAAAATGTTGATTGACAAAAATAGTCTCACCCTGGGTTCAAAGAGCAGCACAGGGGTGAGTGCTTGACTCAATCCCTCTACACACTGCCCTGGGTTAGAAGAGCAACATAGTGTGGTAATATCGGTTTTTAGTTTAGTAATAATTTCAATGAATTTTTGGAATTTCCACAATAATGTTAAGTTACTGTGTAGATCTGTCAATTGCATTTTTACGACTGCAAAAATGTTGGATAGGATAGACATTTGACCTTTGGTTAATATACAGTATCAGTTAAGTTGAAAAAACATTTTTACTATAGACAATCTGAACAACACAGCATATTTTAAAATGGCACCTTGTTTTGGTTGAATGCATAATCAAACCTTATTTAAGAGCTAGTAATATTTTCACCTAAGAGCTGTTACACAGGAAGATATAGCAAACTTGATTCCTAAACAGACACAAAGGCGCTTGTGGAATATTTTGTTGGCATCCCTGAGTTCTGGGTAGACCCGGGAACACATGCCATTGTGGACATCCCTGACTTCTGGGTCTGGATAGACCTGGGAACACATGCCATTGTGGGCATCCCTGAGTTTTGGGTCTTTGACCAGCCTGGGTGGACCCAGGAACACATGCCATTTTAATGTTAGGCTCGTGACGTACGGAGTAGCTATCTTTAATAAGGGTCATTCATGATCACATTTATTTACAAATAATTTGGAGTAGAATTGATATCACCACTATGATTTGGCTCAGCAAAGTCAAGTTTGATTAGACAATCTCATTCTACTGCCAAGTGCTATCAGACATATAAATAGCACATGGAATCAAACATCAACTAAGCAAGTTCTGGATGGACCAAAATAATTTGACAGACTATAATGGAAACTTAATAAGGTATACGCTTCACCCTTATGATGGAATTCATGAAATCCACAAGTTTTCAACACTTATCTATTGATTCCTCTTTTGTGAACTGATGGAAATATACCCAGTGGATGAAAGTCTGATGGACTGTTGTAAGGCATTAGCCGAATATGGTGAAGTTATACATTCACAGGTAGGGACATCACAAACCCCTTTCTGGTGACACCACCGAGTGGACACAGACAACGGAGTGTGAGTACAGCAACATGTCCGGGAAGGATTACTACAATTACATTATTCAGATACACACGTTCACTGACATTTTTAAGACCTGATCCTTTCTCAGGCCCACACTAAAGTGACTGCAATAACTGATATAGGAACTTGACATCACTGATGCAAGACAAAGAAGACTAAAGAAACGAACAACAGGACGCTTGATGGGAATCTAGCTTCATTCCCGACAATCTATAGTTTCCTAAACTGATTGGTATTTTGATCTCTTATGTATGTTCGTTCCTCAAGAGACAGGTAGAGGACTACATATGATGACTACCCCAGCATTGGTCATTAGGATTTCAGCAGATCACAGAAATAAACCATGGGATTATTTCTGCTGCCATATGCTTACAATGTTGTTTTGACTGCTTCCCCATGCTCAGCATGTCACAGGAGAACCCCGTCCCATGGTTGCTTGCAACTATATTTATTTATTATTATATTTTTTCCTTGAAACTGCTGAATAATTCAAAGTCCTTGGTGAAAAATTATATAAATTGGACCACTGAAAATATAGACCACATATACCTACCACAAAGAGACCTGACCCGATTGCCCCACATGGGGTACCAAAGGCCACGCCCAAATTCAGTATTTTCACAATGATGCCATTTCCACCCCGATTGACCTAGAATGCTGATTCTTTGTGAACCTGCATTATTTCTCATAATGAACAAAAAAGCCTCAATGACCCAAAAAGTCATTTTGGATTTTCCTGTATAGTGAAAAATTGGCAAAATCTTTAAAAATTAACTCTAATCAACAATAAATTCGATTGACTTGCCCTTTGGCGTACAGGCATCTTATACATGCCTCCCTATAGGGTGATAGGAAATAAGAGATACATTGCAAGATACAGACAAAATAACTGACAAGTGTAAAACATGCATCCATGAACTTCATGTTTGAATTACATTATGGGAAAATGATATAAATAGGACCACTGAAAATATAGACCAGGTATACCTACCACAAAGAGACCCGACCCAATTCCTCCACAGGATGTGGCACAGGCCACATCCACATTCCGTTTTTTCACAATGATGCCATTTCCACACCGATCGACTTAGAATGCTGATTCTTTGTGTACATGCCTCATTTCTCATGATGAACAAAAAATCCTAAACACCCCATAAAGTTCATCATCTTGGATTTTTCAGTACAGTGGAAATTTGGCAAAACCTATAAAAAATAATTTAAAATCAACATTAACTCTGATTGGCCAGCCCTTTGACAAAGAGTTGTCTCATACATGCCTCCCCATAGGGTAATAAGGAATAAGAGATACATTGTAAGATGGAGGACAAAATGACTGACCAGTGTAAAACAAATGTATCCATAAACTTAGTGTAAATTACATTATGGGAAAATGATATAAATTGGACCACTGAAAATATAGACCAGGTATACCTACCACATAGACACCTGACCTGATTCCTCCTCAAGGGGTGCCACAGGCCATGCCCTAATACATTTTTCTCACAATTACACTATTTCCACCCTGATTGACTTAGAATGCTGATTTTTTTTTTGTCTACATGCCTAATTCCGCAGGAGGTGCAATACTGCATCAAGAACCAATCATGTCCACCATCTTGGAAATTTTGTACAGTAAAAATTACATGGAACCTATAAAAATCTACATAAAATCAACAATTACTCTGAATGACCTGGCCACCGGCATGCATGTGTCTAATTCATGTCTCCCTATAGGGTGTTTAAAGCTAACAGAAATTATACAAGATGGCAGACAACATGGCTGACCACAGTAAAAAAAACATTAACGTGCTTACCTTAGGATTATTTCTGCTGCCGTATGTTTACAATGTTTATATGGCTGCATCCCCATGCTCACCATGTCACAGGCGAACCCCGTCCCATGGTTGCTTGCAACTATATTTATTATTATTATTATTCTGGCGTTTTTCTTGCCGTTTTGCTAATTCCCATGAGATAAAAAGGCCCGTCTTTGCATGCTAATACAGGCCCACGGGCCACAACTTCTGGTGCAAATGTATGCAAATCGGACAAATGGTGGCACTGTAATAAGCCTCCAAAGAGGCCAAATTCAAAACCCCACCATGCCCACCGCATGTGACTTAGAATCATGGAAATTGGTACATAGGTCCATCTCCTCACAATGAAAATTTTTCTCATTGGGACTCGAAAGCCATATTGGATTTTCATCTATTTTGGATATTGAAAACAGCTTAAAACGATACTCCTATGACACCCAATGTCCAATCTTCACGTCCATTGATATTGGACTTCTATAGACCAAGCTCTGTAAAAGATGTATAAGCCGAGCATGTATGTGAAAAAATGTGATCACGATAAACAAATAAACCTTTAAGTGGGCGTGGTTTTGTACATTGAATCATATTATCAAAAAAACGTTAATCTTATTATAATCTAACGAAGTACATATGTTCAGAACCTTGACCTAGGACATACCTAATGCAAGCATTTTCCGATTGACCAGGAGGGGGCGATGTTGAACCAAACAACTTCACTCCACTCACTCCGTTTGACATAGAGACACAAAAAATGGTGGACAAGTCCATTTCCTCACACGGAACATATTTGCCATTGGGACACATTAGCTCCGCCGTGATGGATTTTCGGCCATAATCAATATGTGAAAAACGCTTCAAAAGCTACTCCTGTAGCACCAAATGTTCAATATTCACATACTAAGATATTTGGGACCTAAAGACCAAGGTCTGTAAAAGATGCATAAGCCAAACCAGTATGTCAAAAAATGTGTCTGTTAATGACCAATATACCTTCAAGTGGGTGTGGTGTTGTACTTATCAGCATATTAATGAGACACCGTTGATCATACTATAACATAACTTGCTGCACATGTTCAGAACCTTGACAGGACATACATTGTACAAGCATTTTGCAAGTTCCTATAGGCCCCCAACAACCAATAAAAATATGGATGAGGTCGGCCATTGGGGGGCGCTACAGTGTATTGTCAAAGTTGAGATTTTCAAATAGCGATTTCTCTGTGCTCCTTAGAGCTAGAGCCACCAAACTAATCTCACATTGTGCTTCAGGTTGAGCCAAAAAAAATGCCTCTTGGACCTATGAGCTGTGTCATCTTCGTTTCCCGGTATTTTGATTAATTTAAAACGAAACTAAAATGAACTGGTCCTAGGCCGTTCGCCCCATTTCCATGAAACATCACAAATTGCATCTGTGGATACTCCCCGTCAATAATTACTAAAAGAAAATTGGATATTTCAAACACAGCCAATGTCATATGTCAACAACTTCCTGCGTTCTACAGTTTCACAGGAAGTAAAAGCATATCTCCACAACCGTATGCCCGATTTTCACCATATTTGGTACGCATCATTAGTATGACAAGATAACAATACTTGTGTGGCACCAATTGGCCATTGTGGTGCGCTACAGTGTATGGTCAAACATGAGGTTTTCAAATAGCAATATCTCTGTGCTCCTTAGAGCTGAAGTCACCAAACTTACCTCAAAATACGCTTTGCATTGAGCAAAACAAAATTGCTGCTTGCATCTATGAGCTCCATCATCTTCTTTTCCCGGAACTTTCCCGGAATAGAAAGGAAGAACCTTTTGGCCATGTACATATACAATTTTCAAAAAGCTGGAATTTTATAACCTAGTGGCCACCATATGCCAATCAATTTACGTGTCACACCAGTGTTACCTTGACATTGTTATGTAAATTGCCTAAAAGGCCAAAATCACCTATAAGGCTTACAAGGCTTAAATGATGTAGAAGGCCTATGAGACCTAAATGGGTTTTAAATCTTAGAGGCTTTCACAGGCCAAATGACCTATCAGGCCTATACAACGTAAATGGGTTAAAAGGCAAATGAGATCTAAAAGGCATTTAAGGCCTTAACCCCATGGGGACTACGCTTTAAATTTTCGGGTTTCACTACTTTTATATTTGGGCTTATAAACAATATGTAATGTAAATGGATCATCATGTATTTGGCATCAAATGATTCTAAAGAACTTCAGCTAATATAAGTATGCATGTTAATGTTCTTATAAGGTAGTGTTTTAGGGAAAAATGCACAATAAAGTAAATAATTTCATAAGCGAAATCAGATTTTTTCTAGATATAATTGAACTCTGACCATAACACAACCATACGGAGTGATACTCCCAATACAAATGTTCTGTGCAAACACAATGCACATGTGTGTAAGAAAAGGCATCACAATGAATTCGAACAGAAAAATTAAATAATTTGCCTTTTGTCCAACATGTTTTTGACACCATTTTTCATTGAAATCAGACCACAGAACCATGTGGAACAGTTCTGCCATTCCAAAAACACTTTTCAAACCCTTTTTCTTACACAAATATGCATTGTATCACAATAAATGTGAACAGAACAAAGAAATTAGTCAGCTTTTGTGCAAGCAGTCCAGTATGTTTATGACACCCATCATTATTTCACTATTTATCATTGAAATCAGACCACAAACAGCCTTGTGGAACTACTCTGCCATTCCAAAAACACTTTTCAAACCCTTTTCTTACACATATATGCATTGTATCACAATAAATGTGAACAGAACAATGAAATTAGTCACCTTTTGTGCAAGCAGTCCAGTATGTTTATGACACCCATCATTATTTCACTATTTATCATTGAAATCAGACCACAAACAGCCATGTGGAACTACTCTGCCATTCCAAAAACACTTTTCAAACCCTTTTTCTTACACAAATATGCATTGTATCACAATAAATGTGAAGAGAACAATGAAATAATTCACCTTATGTGCATACAGTCCAATATGTTTATGACACCCAAAATTATTTCACTAATTATCATTGAAATCAGACCACAAACAGCCTTGTGGAACAGTTCTCCCATTCCAAATACGCAAAGCAGACAATATCGATAAAGATCACATTTGTATTACATTATTTCATGATAAATAGGTTATTTGATGTTACTTACCAGACTGTTCTTGCATTAGCGTTATCATGTAGTTAGCATTCGTCCTTTGTTGTCCGGTAACTCATCTATCCAGCGTTTGAAAACCATAACGGACTATGGCTACATTTAGTAACAGTGTTTTTACGTTTTGGCATTTCATACTAATAATAATACTTATAAAACTGTTGAAAACACATATCTTTCTTTGTCTGTTCGACACGTTAGCGTTCCGCAAGGACACAATGCTAAAATTTAAGCAAATGCTAAGTTAGCATGCTAGCTAAGCTAAGCTAACGCACTGCTTCCAGCTCCTCTAGTCATCTCCTCCAGCACATACAGAAAACGAAACTTACTATGTCCCACCCTGCAACCTTTTGATTTGCTCGAATACATAACAGATACTTTCCCCTGATTGGGTAAAATAAACTATTTTGCCTAGCAACAGCCTTCCATTCGATGCTGTCACCCAACAGCCCATCCATTGGTCAGGTGCACAAGGATTTGGTTGCATTTGGACAGGATGACGACAACCAGGAAATGTGCCACGTAAACACAAAGTGCATCTGCGTTTTCAGCGGAATCTCAGGAAAACAGCAAAGAAAACAGAATCTCGCTATCACAAACCGTTTTGAAAATATGTAATACTATGTAATTGTTATGCAAATACGCCTCAGGCGTGGGCGGTAGCGCCTAGTCCGTCCTCAGGGGGTTAAAGGGGCTAAACCAAGTAGGTGTCACTAGAACCACCAGGCCTTTTTGACCCCCAGTATCCGCCAGATCCGATCGCCGTTTGGCATCATTAGCATACGAATCATCCCTATTAGCATGGACATTCTCCTCTGCAGCATCACCATCCAGCCAGAGCATCTTTTCTATTAGGTCGTCATCAAACTATATAGAAGTCTAAAAATAATGAAATACAGAATTTGTTTGTTTTAAATGGTTAATGAATTTGAAAAATACAAGAATGTGTTTGTATTGAAGGTCTCATCACACAAAAAAAAAATTATAAATAGAAAAAGACAACGTCCAAAATGAATAGGCTGTGAACGGCGCGTCTTTGCAGGTCTCTCCCAGGGGATGTAGTGGGGCTATCGAGATAATTTCAACGCCAATGGATAGATCTGGTCTCCTAAATTACTGGCATATAATATTTTTCTATAGGTGACATGAATAAGTTATAGAAAAACCGAGAAGAATTATTAGAAAAAGATGAAGTCCGAAAACACAGTTGGAATTTCGTTTTGTGAATAATTATTTAGACTAATACATTTGTAGAATATTAATCTTCAGTAGAATAAGCAGAGAAAATTCAAAGAGAGACGACAGGATGTGTGCGATTTACTTTCTCTTTCCCTGCTAAAATAATGTAGATTTACATTTTCAATTTACATTTGATGAATTAGCCTACACAATAAGCTGAATCCCCTATTGAAAAATGTTAACGTGTGATAAGTAGCCTATATCATTTGTATTATGTTTCAATAATAGCCTAATTAAGTTTTTGAATAGTCATGGAAATCTTGTATTTCATTCAAATTCAAACAAGGTCTGATCATTCATCTGGGAGTATCGCACATTCATCCATTGACTTCATGCATTCAGTGAGGGGTGAGTAGCGCCTGGGTACCATTTGGGTACCAACGCTAAGTGGCGTGGACTGTTGGCGGATTAAATCGGAAAAAGCACAACTATAAGTTTCTCCCATATTTCTACATCTTATTATTAGGTGTGCTTGCCAAAGGCAAATTACAACTATAGGTTTCTTTTTAGGTGTGCTTGCCAAAGGCAAAGCACAACTATAGGTTTCTCCCATACTTATTATTATTACGTGTGCTTGCCAAAGGCAAAGCACAACTATAGGTTTCTCCCATACTTCTTCTCATTATTATTATTCCTCCAGCTCTGCAGCCTAAACGGTAAAAGCTATAAACACAAAACCAACTCCAAAACATCCCTCATGCTCGAACTCGGGTTGCTTGAGCAGATCTTTTTGATAGCTATTATACTTTTTAAACTATATCAATATTTAAATGAGCCACCAATGTATTTCAATGGAAAAAAGTGACCATAGACTTGAATAGTAAAAAAGTCAAAAATTCTAGACGCATCTCCTCCTACATTTTTTAAGCTATCAATTCCAAACCAACACCAAGATGTTCAGTCTGGCCCAACTCGAGTTGCTTGTATTCAGATTTTTGATACTGTGTTTACTTTTGTAATAATTAACATTCAAATCTTGCATAAATGAACGCGTTTCAATGAGAACCTAGTCTAAAATTCTAGATGCATCTCCTACATTTTTTAAGCTATCAATTCCAAACCAACGCCAAGATCTTCAGTCTGGCCCAACTCGAATTGCTTGTTTTCTGATTTTTGATACTATGTTTACTTTTGTAATAATTAACATTCAAATCTTGCATAAATTAACATGTGTTTCAATGAGAGCCAAAGTAATACAGAGGTTTCAATTCAAAATGTTCATGCTTTAGGGCCAATCAACTTTTGATAACAACTTTAAAGGTTTGAGGCTATCCTAAATAAGAATTATATTACATGTTTATAAACAATTGACTGTATAATTTTTAATTTACATTTGTAGGATATAACTGAGAATGACTCTTGAACCGTACGTGCTACAGACACAAAACCAACTATGTTTCACACGTTTAGCCTATGCCCAGTTCATTTGATGAAACGTTTATTGATTTTACAGATGATAATTAGCATAATTAGTGTTGATTAACTATTTGGCTTTATCTTTACCTATGCTGATTAGCGTATTCAGCATTAATTTGTTATTAGGCTATATCATTTGAACCGTTCGAGCTACAGAAAAAAAACTGACTCATTCAAAAGTTTAGACTGTCCTCAGTTCATACAATGAAACCTTTATTGACTTTTCCAATGCTATTCAGCGTAATTACCGTTTACCCTCCCAGGTCTCAATCCACGTATATGCGGATTTGTCTCATTAGCATAAATTAGCATAAACATGTGTGGAAAAAATAATCGATAAAATTTTATTTTTTATTATTTTTTATATCTAGACATATTCGTGAGGCGTTCCTATGGGAATCACCGCCTGAGAGGCGAGGTGCACCAAAACTGACTGTGCGCACAGCGCACATTTCAATAAAACGTTATTTCTAGAATCATAGGCTGACTTTTGCTCATATCTACGTATTCTAACGAAGCGATTAGTACATAGATTGTGTTATATGGGGATAACAGCCTGCGTGAGAGAAAAGGTAGAGTGTGAAGAACTGACCACCTCTCTCTGACCACATAGCTGTACACGTCTAAAAACATCACAAACTGAACTGTAGTAACTTGAATTGTACTTACCTAATATCCACACAACTTCCACAAAGCGTAGTTTGTATTCCCATGGGGATAAACAGCCAAAAGTATAGTCCACAAAATGGTCACCAACCGAAGCGCAAAATGTAGGCTACATTTCTTTGAATATCTTGAAAATTATTCACCAGAACCATACTGCTGACTTTAGCTTAGGTGGAGTCATTCGTACGAAGATAACGGCCACGAGTTTTTTATTATAGGGTTAACACACCCTGCGTGGTAGGAAAAGGTAAAATGCCACCGGTGACCGAGCACGTGCACCCTACATTTCCACTCATATCCCGAAAAATCTTCCCTGGAATCGTATGTCTGACTTTATCTTAGATCTAGGCATTCTATCGAAAAGAATGCTATATAATTTGGGTCCCTTTGGCCAATTCAGTCCGCCTGGCAGATCTGGACAATACCGGTCACCATTATGCTTTGGATTCATCTTTGTTTCTTTGTCCCCCGAATCTCAAATGGCGTTTGTAGACCGCTGATATTCCATGGAAAAGTACTGTGCCACGTAGGAATGATGGGACGTCATACACTCCACTCCCATGGTAATGATAAACAAGATGGCGACGCCCACTGATCACTGATCAATAATGGCGATGACCAACATAGTTTTCGTTCCGTTTATGCAAGATAGCTCTTTGTTTTCATCCAAAACGTTTTAGAACATATTTAAACGTAATCAAGAGGCCAAGGAAGGTTATTCTCTCCAGAAACACTTTCTACCAGGCAACGCGCAATGACTGAACGACCCATCCAGAAAAGCAGTGAGTCATCGCTATTTATGTTTAGTTATTATATATATCACCAAATTACGTTGTTTGTATTATAAAAATGATATAAAAATGTTCTTCTGTCAACATAGCATGAGGATGGTCTTGGGAATTTGGGAAATAATTGGTTATTTTTCAAATTTTATAGTCCAAATTGTTTTACCGATCTCGTGCTGCTATCTGGTGGCTGTTTGGTGTCATTACATGCTGACCTAATTGATTTATTTTCTTTCTAATTAATTTTATTCTGTTTTATTTCTAGGTAGAAGAACAAAACTTTTTTAGGGTGCCTATATTTTTTGCCTTGTATTATTTGTTTTATTCATTGGTTTCAACCCAATGCAATGTAATATGACAGTAAAGGCATGGAACTATCAGGGAATGCCATTGAGACAAAACTTCATAAAGCTTTCAATCAAATTTTATCATACTGAATGGCAGAAATGTTTTCCAAAAAATATTTTTTTGCCTTTCCAACAGATGAGTTTTCTAAATGGTGACCCAGAAGTCTGTTTTTGGTGTGGTGTGGTGTGGTGAATACCAGGATATGCCACACTCCATATCTGTTACAGAATTGAATCTAGGAACCAAAATGTCCAAGTAGTGAAATCCGGCTGAAATACCCTCGGACCCTGAAAGGTTAATTAACTATTAGGCTGTATCTTCTGAACCATTCAAGCAGCAGACACGAAACCAAATTTGTTACACCAGCTTAGGCTATCCCTACTTCAAATTAGGAAATGTTTATCGATTTTACATATGCTAATTTATGTATTAGTATTAATTAGCCATTAGGCTGTATCTTTTCAACCGTTCAAGCTACAGACATGAAACTGATTCTCATTCAAGAGTTTTGACTGTTTCCATTTAATGTAATGACACGTTTATTGATTTTACGTATGCTAATTTGCGTATTTAGCATGAATTAACTATTACACTGTAGCTCTTGAACCGTTCGAGCTACAGACACGAAACCAACATTGTTACACCAGTTTAGGCTATCCCTACTTCAAATTTGGAAACGTTTATCGATTTTACATATGCTAATTTGCGTAATTAGCATTAATTAGCAATTAGGCTGTTTATTTTTAACCTTTCGAGCTACAGACACGAAACCAACTTTACTTTACCATTTTATTGTCTGCCCTGACGCAGCCAAATTCAGCAAAGTTGATTGGACGGTGCTTTACTTTACAGATGGACAATGACCCAAAACAACGAAAACAACCCATAAGTTTTTTAAGGCAAAGAAGTGGAATGTTCTGCAATGACCGAGTCAATCACCTGATCTCAACCCAATTGAGCATGCATTTCACTTTCTGAAGACAAAACTTAAGGCAGAAAGACCCACGAACAAATAACAACTGAAGACAGCTACAGTTAAGGCCTGGCAAAGCATCACAAAGGAGGAAACCCAGTGTTTGGTAATGTCCATGCATTTCAGCCATCAAGCAGTCATTGCCTGCAAAGGATTCTCGACAAAGTATTAAAAATGAACATTTTATTTATGATTGTGTTAATTTGTCCAATTACATTTGAGTCCCTGAATAAGGGGACTGTGTATGAAAATGGTGCAATTCCTAAACGTTCTATATGATATTTTTGTTCCACCCCTTGAATTAAAGCTGAAAATCTGCACTTCAACTGCATCTCGGTTGTTTAATTTCAAATCCATTGTGGTGGTACACAGCCAAATTGATGAAAATTGTGTCAGTGTCCAAATATTTCTGCACCCAAATGTATATTAAACATCATATTTCTGTCACTTTATTGAATGCTAGCACTGTGCCAAAAGAATTTGAATTTCTAGTCTTGAACCTTAAATTAGGAATTAACTGTAACATTACCATAATAGGTGTATATCGCCCTCCCTCTGCTAAGATAGGCTTGGTAAGTCAGCTGATTGACCTATTAGTATCTTGTATGTCATCTGAAGTGGTTGTCCTTGGCGATTTTAATCTTGATTGGCTAACACATGACTCAGATCATATGAAGGAGCTGTGTCTTGGCCTAAACCTGACCTAGTTTATCACTAAGCCAGCACGCTCTAATCTAAAAGATTTTTAAATCTTCAATTATTGACTACATTTTAACAAATGTACATGATAATTATTTGTCAATTGGTGTGTTGCATTTGGGCATTTGTGACCACTGCCCTGTTGTATGTTTCAGAGGTGTCAGAAATCATTGTTCCAAACCTTGCATTGTCACTAAAAGAAACTTCAGAAAATTAAGAAGATTTTCTGCAAGATCTTTCCTTCAGGAAGTTTGACTGCATCACTGCTATGTCAGATGTTGAGAAAGTGTTAGAGGATTTCACTATGGTTTTTAACTCAATTGCAGAGGACCATTGTTATGGTAATTCCATTGATAGGAACTCTTAAGGACTAAGTACAAAGGCAAAATTCCCTTGGCATAATTAGCAATTTATTAGCAAATAGAGAGAAGCGTCAAAAGCTTACAGAATAAACCTGTGAGGAATCTCTGAGGAAAACAAAGAACAGTCATAGTATTTGAACAGTTAAAAGGGGTGTGGTAAGACTGTTCTTTCATTCTCTAAAGACAACATTTGTTCCTTATCCTTCCTACCCCTGCTTGTGTCTTCCTCTATCCTGTCATAAAGGTTTACCCAAGTAGGGGCAAGGGGAACATCGTAAAAGACAGTTGGCCACATCCCTGAAGAACAAAGGACAGACACTCTTATTGGTTTAGGCAGATTAACAGATGGTCAGAGGACCCAATGGTCCACTGATATCATTCAGACATGTCACAAACAAAGACCAGAGTTACATACCAGGGAATAGAAAAGCAGACATTTCTAAAATGTACATTAGTTCAAGATATTCCATAACACCATGTTCCATATATAAGAGTCAGGATTAAAAATAGATTAAATCCCTGGTTCAGTCATTATATCTCTGTGGCTATGCATAAAAAAAATGTGTCATGGAAGAAAGCTTGGAAAATTTCTGGCTGGCATACTTTTAAGCAACTGAGAAACCTTTGCATAAAGCTTGTGCGAAAGGCGAAATCAGCATACTATGTAAACACTATCGGATTGTTATGGGAATCCAGTAAAAATTTGGAAAGTAGTTAAAATGCTAAAGAAGAATTCCTTCAACCCATTACCAAAACAGATAGTATTAGACACCAGGCCAAAAAAACTGCAATTATGCAAGCTTTTAAACTTAGTATTTATATGGATTCTTTATACGCTAGTTAATTATTTTCGAATGCCATGTTCCACCTCATTACGTCTAGTTTTTCTGTTATAAAGCAATTTGCATAGCCATGTTTGACTTACAGTGTATAGAACTGGAGCCAATGGATCGGGGAGATAAAAAATTGCTGCAGGCTATACACTATTTTCACCTATAAATTGAAACTTCATACGGATACTTCATACCCTAGTGAGTATTTCTCAAAAGCCATGTTCCACCTCACAATGTCTAGTTCTTTTGTTATAAGGCAATTTGCATAGCCGTATTTGGCTTACAATGTATTGAACTGGGGCCAATGGAGTTGGAGGGTGGTTATGAAAGTGCTGCCAGCTATACCCTCTAATTTCCCCCTTGAATTGATGGTCTATATGGATTCTATATTTGCTATTGAGTAATTCTCGAAAGCCATGTTCCACTTCACAACGTCTAGTTCTTTTGTTATAAGGCAATTTGCATAGCTGTTTTAAGCTTAGAATGTATTGAACTGGAGCCAATTAAGTGGGTGGCTAAGAGACTGTTGCTGGCTATTACCTAATTTTCCCCCATTAATCGACACTTTATATGGATTCTTTATACCATAGTGAGTAATTCTCGAATGCAATGTTCCACTTCACAAAATCTAGTTTTTAGTTATAAGGCAATTTGCAAAGCCCAATTTATGGTATACAGTCATGTGCTGTATCCAATGGAGTGGGTGGAATTATGGCCAAAAAGTTCAACCTTGGTTTCATCAGACCATAACACATTTTCCCACGTGCTTTTGGGAGACTTGATGTTTGTTTTTGCAAACTTCAGCCGGGCTTGGATGTTTTTCTTTGTAAGAAAAGGCTTCCGTCTTGCCACCCTACCCCAAAGCCCATTCATATGAAGAATACAGGAGATTGTTGCCACATGTAGCACACAGCCAGTACTTGCCAGAAATTCCTGCAGTTCCTTTAATGTTGCTGTAGGCCTCTTGGAAGCCTCCCGGACCAGTTTTCTTCTCGTCTTTTCATCAATTTTGGAGGGACGTCCAGTTCTTGGTAATGTCTCTGTTGTGCCATATTTTCTCCACTTGATGATGACTGTCTTCACTGTGTTCCATGGT